>JAPYYQ010000681.1:0-79322 GCA_030522585.1 Anagyrus pseudococci | reverse complement strand
TTTATGATTTTATCTACAAATTTTTGGTTTGTTTACGATTAGTCCACTTTTACCGTGGCGCATCGGTAATTTTTCTTGGTTTTTTCTCTCCGTGTATACCCTCCGCGCTGCATAGGCGTACACCCCCCGAGAGCGTTTGTAGTCCGGCGCGAGATCGAGGTATGGGCTTCAATCAGATTTCCATCTAATTTAAATGTGGCCTTTCATTGGCGACCGAGTCTGCAGTCTTATCTTTGCTAGCCTCGGAGACTTTGTATTATTCACCGAGGCTTTGTCGAGTCGTTGGAAACAATGAATTCCTCGCGAACGCCCCATCGTCGTAAATAAGTTATTTCTTAATCGAGCCTATGATTTATCCTAATGCTTGTATTTGCCTAGCCTGAGTTCAAGGTAAATTACTCTTTTAACGAGTAGAAAAATAATGATCTAAAGCTCGAGCTCGGGTCAGCGCGTTTATGCGACCGCATCACGCGACGCATTGTCGCCTGATTATTAATGCAAACAATAATAATTATAAAGCCCGGGGAGAACGCGCAGCAGAGCTTGCGCATCAGCAAAATTATCTCTCTCCCGGCGTAATTTTCTCGCCTGGGCGGAGCTATGTCTCTACGCGCGTGTGTGTGTAAAAATAAATGCTCGGCGCGCGAAAGAATTCGCGGGCATGAGCGGCTCTCTGCCCCCCTCCCCTAGGCGCAAAAGGGTCAGCAAGACTTTTTCGCAAAAGCGCGAAAAGTCAGCGCAAGGTAAAAAGCCACGGAGCAAAAGAGCAGAGGCCAGACTGGTACGGGGGGCGCGGATGAGGCTGGACGGGGGATGGGCTTTATCGCATGGAGCCACGCAGCGAGTAGCCGGCGATAGCGCGCGTATAGTCGCATTGCACATGCACGCGCACACTGGCGCGTAGCCTCAGGGAGGTCGGGGGAGGGGGTGGCTGGCAAATGATCCAGAACACCGGTGGGAATTGGTCCGGCAATGGAGCGAGCCCCTGTGCGAGCCTGCGCACTCCGGCGGCCGCGAGCGCGCTATAACTAACCCGGCTGATCTACGGCCTGTTTAGTAGTTCTATATCAGCGCGCCACCGCCGCCACCGCTGCCCCCGTGGTCAAATACGCGTGCAGCCTGGCTCTGCGCAACCAGCCCCCCTCCCGTCGACCCTGGCACGTTGCGCTATCCTTTGAGCCCCTGGATATACCCTTTCTCTCTCTCTCTCTCCGTAGCCAAGCGCACACATGCAGCGGAGGTTTGTTTACTGGCACTCCGGCAGCGTACCGCATGTGCGTAGGCGAATTTTAAGACAAATAATGCCGACGCTTTTCCATTGCATTAGAGACCATGGGAATTTAAATGCTCGCCTACCCCTCTACCAATGGAATATTCGTTTTCCAACGGAATGAAATAAACAGGAACGAGCATACCGCTAGAGAGATATATCGAGCGAAATAACGTTATTTTTTTTGGGGCGGGAAAATTATAAATAATCGTCCAGGAATTTTTATTCGTACTCGTTTTTGCCGTCTCTTGTCTCAAATTTTCAATCTCACGTCCTTATTCACCCTACTCCTCAAAGGTAAACCGGAGCATCATCTCGCGTTGATAGCATCGAGTGTATAGGAGCAGCTCTGAAGCACGTCTCGAATACGGATGTGGCAGCGCGCACTTATGGCCCTCGAGCGAAATACCATCGAGGATGTGCATTTCCTTCGTGCCGACATCAGCGTAAAGCGCCGAATATTTTTTGCCCAATCCTGATTATGCGGCGAGCGCGCGGCTCAAAAAAGAAATCAGATACGCGCACATCCTGAATTTCCGAAGAATCGGATGGTCATTTTTTCCCCCCCTCTTTTTTTTGTCGACCTACTAACGTTTAAATATGTAATCTTTGATCGAGTGCGAAAAAAATTAATTGCTTTTACGTCTTGGAAAAATAATTATATTTCAAGGTGTCCAATATCCCTGGCAAATCGAAGTGCCAGGTTAAAATCATAGAATAGAGAGTGCGCGGCTCTTACGCGATAACTTTCGCCGGGGTACTCTGCGCGTTGCCGCTGCACCGACCTATAGTTATTAGATTATTAGCCGCATTGACAGAGTCGCGCGGTGTTGGCGATGTTGATATCGCCGCAGCATCGAAGAGTAAAGCGGGGGGGGGGGGAGAGAAGAGGGCTATGCGGTGTCGCGACGCATACACCGCAGAGAGGGCAGAGCGGGGGTGCGCGACCGAGGCAGAGATACGGCCAGAGGTGGCTTCGGGGCTTGGCCGCTGCGTTGTGGCAGCAGTAGAGTAGTGGGGTGCTCCGGCCGCCGGCAGGAGGGAGAGGGCGGGAGGGACAAAATGGGGAAGCCGTGATAACGATAACGTACGATCGGCATTAGCTGGCGGCTTGCTGCGGCTGATGGATGCGCTAATTATCAGCAAGCAGGAGTTACAGTATTTCGGGCCTCGGCTCC
This sequence comes from Anagyrus pseudococci, assembly GCA_030522585.1. Taxonomy (NCBI): domain Eukaryota; kingdom Metazoa; phylum Arthropoda; class Insecta; order Hymenoptera; family Encyrtidae; genus Anagyrus; species Anagyrus pseudococci. The sequence continues at coordinate 76,874 of JAPYYQ010000681.1, read as the reverse complement.
GCAAGCCCCGGCAGAGCTTTCTCCCTTTCTCTCACACCGCCGATCCTCCTCTCTCCCTCTCTCGCTCTTGCTTCCCTTGTGACCGAGAGAGAGAGGCAGTGTTGTAATGTGGGCAGAAAGCGCGCCGAAATGGAGCCCAACGAGCGACGTGCTCTTCGACATATAGCGCGCGAGCGATGAAAGAGTTTATTATAACATTATAAGCCGTAATGAAAGCGAATAAAAAGGAGCTCGTTGTGCGTTGCCATCAAACTCCCCTCCCCCCCCCCCCCCTCACCTTTGACCTTTGGCGCGATGTCGGATCCAGCAGCAACAACGCGCATTCGAATTAAGCGACGTTTTTGTACTCGGCGAAAAAGAGAGAGAAAGGGAGTTATAGAGCCAAGGCGCTTGTTGGCTGTATAACCGGCAAGTCGCGGCTAACGAGCGAAACGTTTTATGTTGATAAATTCGCGGAAAACGTTAATTGCCAGCTGATAATTTAAGCTCGTTTTCTCCGTTCGTTGTTTCTCTTTTTTGTGCCTTTTTACAATTCTTTGCCGTGGAATTTCTTGCTTTTAGAAAGATCACTGTCCTGAAAGTTTACTGCTTATTACGCTATCCAAACGCATAAGTTTGCGTGTACCTTGAAATTATTCCAGCCGGAGATAACGCACAATTCTCGTGATACGCCAATTTTTCTAATTTTCATTCTACGCAACACAAGTAATCAGCGTTGATTAAAGCATTAAACATCACAGTATAACAGTGCAAGACAAACGAGAGCAGTCGAGCCTCGTAACTCACACCTGCAGCGCAAAAACGCAGCGAGAGAAACTGCGGAAATTTTCAAATCAGCAGCCGTAGCGCAGCAGTAGGAGAAGAAAGAGGATAAGGGAGGGTCTGATGCACGGCTCCCCGGCCAAATTAACCAAAACAGCAAGCTCTCACGCCCGGGCGAAGCCGCAGTCTAGCGCTCGAGCGGAGGGGGTGCTCGCTCGGTGCGATGTTTAATTTCGCATGCACCAGTAGCTCGGCTTAGCAAGCGGACCTCCGACGATTACCCCCGCATAGCCCCGGGTCTAGGCCAAATACGCGCTCGGGAAGAAGAAGAAACCCGCCCGGCCGAAGGAGGGTGAACCGCAAGAGCCGCGGTCTGAGCTGCTGCTACTCGACAGCCTCGCTGCTCTTGGTGTACTAGTTCTTGTCGCCTGTACACACCGGTGCCCTGTGTCTCGTGGTGTTGCTGCCGGCGATCGGGCGACTCCCTTTCCCTCTCGCTCCACGGCTATAATGAACACGGGAGCTTGTTTATTTAATGGGAAATTCGCCGGCGCCATAAAGCTCGGAGGACGCTCTGGGGCAGAGGCGAGGAGGAGGGCAGGGCAGGAGAGAGCTATTAAATTTATGCCTTTGGTTTACTCGCTCTGACGGATCGCAATGCCCGGCCTTCGCCATTCCTCTTTCGAGCGCCAGTAATTTCGACGCGACCTGCTTGCCCACACCCCCTATAGCCGCCCATCCTCTCAGCCACCCGTCTGCAGCTACCGTTTCGCCCGACTACTCCACGCGTTTTGTCTGTGTGTGTGTGTCCGCTGCTGCCGCTGCGAAATCGAATTCCTTTCAAAAAGCTCCGAGATTCCGACAGCCTGAAATATCATTGCTGCCGTTTTATCTAATAAAATGCTCGCGTCCGATAAATTTCCCCGGGGCAAAATTCAGCATTTGTTGTTCGCAAACTGTTTTGTTATTCTCATTAAAAAAAAAAAGAGCGAATCGATATTACATTTTAACCGGGCGAATGTATCAAAAGCCACTGGGTATTAATTGATCCAAGCGCTCGATTTACACTTGTCGCTTCGTACAATAGAACGATTTGTAAAGAAAGAGCGGCGGTGATAAAAAAGGAGCGGCAGCTCGAATCTCTGCAAAACGTCGCGGTTATACCCGAAACGACTAGTGGCTACAGTCTAAAAAGCCATTTAAGTCGGCTAATAAATATATACGGCACAGAGGCTGGCTCTCTCGATATTCTCTCCATCTCTTCATTTATATTCTTCAGCTGCGGGTGCGAGCCGGGCAGAGGGTAGTTTGCGAGCCAGCACGGAAGGTCGCTGGTGTCCCGCAGGCGCAGTAGTCGGCGATGTAGTCCGAAGGGGTTGACCGAGGGCTGAGCGGGCTCGAGGAGGGGGAGGAGGGCCTGACACACGGGAGGGATGTAGATATATACACATCCGTACGGGGTTCGATGCGCGGCTAGAGGAGGAGAGAAGGGGATGCGAGGCTGACGGACAGCGCCGCGTCAGCGCGTAAACCCCACTGACGTTCCACCGCGCTCTCTGCCGCAGTAGAGAGGATTGCCCGTGTGCGAGGCCATAGGCTCAGTCCCGCGCGCCCACGCGCAGGGGGGGATATTTATGCGGGCGTACGGCGAGCAGTCGACAGTTGTCGGCGACACGATCAATCGGGACCGAAACGCTGCGCGATGGCCCGGCGCGAAAACCTCTCCCTTTTTACCTCACACCCTCCCTCTCCCTCTGTGGGTAGAGACAAAAAAAGCGACGGGCTTGGACGGACGACTTTAAGGCAGTTCCAGAGGCGATTGAACGCTCTCTCGGCGCTCGACTGATACCCCCCGGGGGATCCCAGAGCTGCAACACCGATGCAGTTTCGCTCGTTGCCTTTGCCACGCCGCGAGCTCGCTTTACTCCTTTTTTTTCGCTACGATCTCCCCCTTCACCCCGTGCGTGTATCGAACTCCGGCTAAATTTAACAGGCTCTGAGATTTAGTTCTCGTTGGCTTGGGAAACTCCTGACGATTTAATTTGAGAATATAAGCGTGTCGTTTACGAATTGACTGATATTAGAATAAAATATTGCTTTTAATGTCGTTAGCAACAAATGTATCCTATTTATGTTGAAAATATAAATTACCAACCCCATGTCAGTATTTACGATTTTCAAAAAAAAACTCTTAGTGGTCTCATTAAAAAGTTCCTCGTCATAAGTCAAACCGATGGCTCTCAAACAGCAAGCAAGGAGGGCTGCTCGAGTAAAAAGCCAAGCGCGCACTTTATCCTTTTCGAATCCCCCGTCCGTAATTGCCAAATTTTCCTTGCCCTTAATTCAGCCCCATAATTACTCGCGCTAGTACAGCGGCAACCCCCCAAGGATCTCTCGAGTATCTTCCAGCCCTGCGTAGGCTTACGTACACGCTTTCTCGCTCGAGGCTCCTTAATCAGACGGACTTTCTCCATCTTGACGTTCCCTTGCCGCGTTCCTTTACACTCAACCCCCCATCTTGGACCCTTTTGTTTCTCTTCCTCACACCTCTCTTATATCACGCATTTCTTTTTAGCTCCCGCAAATGGGTAGGCTCCGTGCTGTAGGGCGGCTCGCAAATCCGAAAGGAAACGTCCCCCCCCCGCACTGCTCATTTTCACCGTATGGATGTACACTCAGCGTTGGCCGTTTAAATATTTGTCGACGTATAAGCGATTGCATTCCTTCTCCTCCCGGGCTTATTACGTACTTTGAAAATATTTGAGAGAGCAGCCTCGATGAAAAATTGCGTCAAACTGGAGCGACTGGTGAGGGCGTATTACGCAAACGCGTGCGTATACGCGTCTCGAGAGGCATTAAAATACCCTAAAGCTGGCATAGACTCCGCCCGAGAAAATGATGTTTACCAAAGGCTCAACGATCTGAGTTGCAAAATATTATCGGAAAGGAGCGATTATTAATAGGAAAAGACGCCTTCTCGCTTGGCGCGCTGGCCTCGGCACTATTCCTCTCCTCGACTTTTGTTTTCTCCGCGGCGAAGGCGCGCCGGATATTTCCTCAGCGTCACGTCCGCTCGCGCTGTTTTTGCTCCGGCCGAGAATAGCCGAACGCGGAAACGCGACCACCGGGCGCTAGCTCCCAGTACGTTTGCAGCTGCGTGTTTTGCCGCTCGGTCACGTTGCAGCGAGCTTTTTGCCCGAGTTATCCCCTCCAGAGCTTGGACATATTCCGCGGCGAGGGTAACGTCAGCGATAATGCCGTCGTCGGTGTCTCTTTGCCGGTAGGCTGTGTCCCTCGGCGGAGATAAGAGCGCCTATAGGTGCGCGATGACGGCGTTTGTCGGTGGTAGGAGAGAGTCCCAGAGGTCCGGTATCTATTTCAAGTTCACTGGATCGCTCTCGATACACGCGTCTGGTGAACGAGAGAGCCAAGGGCCAATCAAGGCGTCACGCTCGACGCGGCACGGCTCTCTGTCCGCGCGCGCTCTGCGGCGATTGTTGCGTTTGATTTGTGCCGAGTTTTTGCCGGGGCTTAAGAACAATGCTATTCTTAATGGCTGATTTAATCGGTCGGACTTTCTTATTTATCTGGCCGAGAGGGACTCGCTCTCTCTCACAGTAAGCGTATTGTTGAGCCCTCCCTCTCTCTCTCTCTGAGCGGCAACAGCTGCTGCTGCGACGAGAGAAAGAGCTCGCTTTTGTCAAAGGCTAGAGTTACGCGCTTCGAGATATACTTTGCACTATCCTCGAGAAAGAGCCCTGCTATTTCCTACCGAATAGATCACTGTGATTTTGCCGAGAGGCATTTTTTCAGAGATGCAAAGCTGTAAATATAGTGCAAGAGCGACGAGAGCTAGAGGATGAATAATAAAAAAAGAAAGAAGAGAGCAAGCGCGCGGTTTATTTATCTGCTTATTCAAGCGAGTCGCGGTTAGCTTTATCGTTCGGACGCGACCGGGGGGCAAGTACGGGAAGATAAAAAATAAATGAATACGAACTTCAAGACGAGCGCATCAAGTGAGAGAGCGAGCTTCACAAAAGACTTCCTCCCTCGATAAATCGAGCGAAAGCGGAGAGGCATTACGTCGTCCGGAGAGGGCACCCTACACAGAGGCAGTATGTATACTTCTGATTTCCCTCGTGGGCACGTCTGGAACTAGTTTCAATGCTCCGATAAGTAGAAAAGGAGGAGCAGCGCCGTCAGCAATGACTCGGGCGATAATAAAAAAAAAAGGAGCGCGAGACAGACGTCGCGCATCAGGGAGAATTCGCGGTCGTGTACCGCCGGCGATCGATATAATTTTGGCAAGCGCTCAGCGCTGAGTGTGTGTCTCTACTGCTCCAGGGCGGAGTTTGCGGGACACGGCCTGGCGAGTGTCTCCCGGCGCATTATGCGACCCCACCCCCAACGAGGCCGGATGAGCAAAACTCCCGCGCGTATCTGTGTATGTGTAGCGGGAGGCAGGGGAAAAATAGCCAAGCTCCGCGGGACGATACGTCTCGTCCCTCCCCATTTACAAAGCCACGCCGCGGCGCCGATACTTGACGTGACGCTAGCTTTGCTCGAGGCAAAAACTTTTTCCAAACTGTGTTCTCTCTTTTTCTCTCTGACTTCGAAAGACGTTAAGATGCTTTACGTATTTATTTGCTCAAATTGTTTACGCGTACCCTGTGTACACGTATGCGCCCCTACTCCCAAGTTGCTTTATACGTCATCCCACGTTTTCGAACGGCTATCGAACGCTCGCTTTTATTCGCTTTCGGATAAACTTTGTCGCAAACTTAAAAACAGCAGATACACGCGTACACGCGCCTTCCCGTTACATACACCAAAACTTTCCAATAAATAAGTGTAGACTTTCTAACGAATAATTGCTGTTTTATTTTCCCTAACAAAAAAAAGAAGTCGCTATTATACGTTGCAAAGCTATAACGCCGAGGCTCAAAACGCCGACTTTGTATACGGGGGAATAAGCGTGAAAAAGCGCAGAAATAAACTATACACCGCGGAGTCGGGGACTCCCCGTCTTACCTCGCCTCCCTCGCGATTTCCGCACTCACGCGTCCGGGATCTGCGAATAGAACGACGCGCGGCAGCTTATGGACTCCGCTTTCTTGCTGGAACGAGAAGAATGGATGGCCCGACCGGCGACGAATAGAGAAACCATCGCGGCTGTATGGCTGTGTAAGGGGACGCGGCAGCTCATCCTCCGGTCGTTCCTGTATTCCCCGCTTTCTCCCCTAACTTCTTTTTACTCAATGTCTGTTTTACATTGCTCGTTAGTACACCTAAAATTTTGATATCTTTTTTCTTTTCAGCGTTTAAAGTTAATATTGCAAACTACACTTATATTGTTTTGATTCCTTAAGAAACTAAAAAGCCGTATCGATATTTATGAGCGTAGCCTGTCTTCGTAGAAACTAGGGCCGGGTCCAATGCCGTCTAATTTCTCTCTCTCGTTCTCTCAAGGAATTCGATTAAGTACACGAACTTGCCCTTTCTCATTACGTGCGTTATTCCAGCCACGTGTTTGTCTTAGAGGGTGGAGCTCTCTCTCTCTCCGAGAACACACAGCAAGGGCCTATCCGTAAAACTTGGCCCGTACACGCACGCGCCCAAGTTATTTACGCGCTGGCGTAATAAACTCTCTTCTCGCTCGGGACGTTATTCCTTAGACGCTTCCCGCCGCCGACGCCCCGAAATTCTTCCGTGCCACGCCAGGCAGCCGTGGTGGGAGTAAGCCAAGCTCCCAAGCTCGTTTGCAAATTCTTGAGGATCTATTCTTTTAAGGAGAGCCCGAGACTGCGCGCCGAATCGAAATGAGAGACAATTACGCCGGATTTCTTTTCAAACAAATATGCTGCCGCCTGCAACTTGCTTTCTTGTACCCTGTACACATAAACACACACACACACGTACGGTGTACTGAGTTTTCTAGCGTATTTATTAGCGAATCTAGTAGCCTGTACGCTTGAAAGCCACGTTCATTACAGCAATCTGATTCTAAGCCCAAGCCCATGGTCGAGTAAAAATCAATTAATTAAAAATAAAAAGGGAGGTGCGCGAGGAGAGAAAGAGAGAGGAAGCCATTTCGGTCCGTAGTAGTCGGGGGCGAGTTATCCGCGCGTTTAATTCGCAGTAGAGTCCCGCGCATTGTCTCCGCGCTAGAGGCACAGTAGCAGGAGCAGCATCGCGACGGCACTTGGCGCTCGCGCAATTAGCAATGTAAATGGCCGGCTAGTTAGTTAGCGTGTCCGCGGAGCGGTATAGCGTAGAGCGGGAGCGTGGGAGAGGCAGGGAGACGAGACGGGCCCACCAGGAGCGTGCATTATTATACGCCCGCACGACGACGAGGAGGAGAGCGACCGCCGCAACATAGTTGCCCCGCTGCGGACTAGATAACGGACCTCCCAAGCGGCCGATCGGCTCTCGAATCGCAGTCGCCAAGCAGATAACGCAAGCGCCGATTTCCTTCTTTTTTTTCTCTCCGCTCTTCGTTTCATCCCCTACTGCTGCTGCGCTTCGATTACTGGTATCGCGGGAGCCCACCTGCTCTCGGACCAGCTCCCAAACTCGCTCGCCCATTTGCTTAATCGCTACTGCTTTGATTGTCTTTGTGCCTCGGCTAGGAGTTATACACTGAGTTGTTTAGTTATTTCGAGGGAAGGTACGGCTTGGAAAAATGCGCAATTGAATAGACTATTTGAGAGACGGATGTCCGAGAGTTACCTTTCTAGCGGCCATTTTCTTTTTACTCGATTTGTATTATGATACAAAATAAACACTTGAACTAATCCAACAACTTTGAGAACCGAATGAAAAAAATAATGCTTAAACTGTAATTAATACGACGTATTAAATTAATCGTCAGCGATAAGCAACGTTAAAGAAAAATAAGCCGCGTGAATTTTCGTGACTTCTCGGAGCAAAGTCAGCTGAAGACTATCATCCTCTAGTCGTCGATGAAATTCCAACGGTCCGATTTTTTTTATTACAATCCGCGCATCTGTCCCGGGGTCTTATTGTACGTCGAAGAACGCGTTTCTTAGCTCGGAAGAAAGAGAAAGAGAGAGAGCTGGAATGCTTCCAACATGGCTACTGGGGTGGTCCTCTCGGGATCCTAGGTCCTGCCCCTCGTACTTTCACTCGGCGGGGCCCGACGAGCATCCCCCTATTTCGAGCCGCTTTCTCCCCTTCCAACGGCTAGATTTCTCCCGTCTTCGAACCTACTATAGTCTCTGCTTCAAGCTGCTTCTACAATTACAAACTTTTCTCAACTCTGCTATTTTCATTTTTTCGGTAAATTTTATTTAATTACCCAATTATTATTTATTTCGTTTTCCCAGAAAATTGAAATTATTATCAATTTCGAATGTTTCATAATTGAAAATTGACAATCCCATTTTTTTGCTCTAGCACTTGTTGACGCGGAGGCGTAAAATCAGTGCCGCAAAGACTGCTCAACCGCAATCGCGTCGTCCAGTTAATCTCATTTCATTAAGACAATCAGCCCGAGTGCGCTTAATTGAATGGCAAGATAAAGACGTGGCTTTCCACGGCTGAAAAACTCGGAGTTTCAAGCAAAATTATTCCCCCGCGATATTATCACCGGCGATTTGTTATTGCACGAGCCCGCAATTTACTTTCCCTCGTAAAATTAGTAACGCGACCGCAGTCGACTATACGACACCAACAACAGCAGCAGCGGCGGCGGCAGCGGCGTAAAAACGTGAAATGAAGCGATTCGAGGGCGCTTCATAAGCAAGCCCATCCCCCGTCTGCCAGAGTCCGCTTCCCCCTCCCCGCGCGGCTCTCGCTAATAAAGCGGCAGCGAGGCTCTCCATCTGCGGAGCTGCCCCTTCCACTCGGATGCTGCTGTTACGGCGGCGGCGCTCGGTCGACGCGGTGGAGCGGGGCAGGTCGCGCCCTCCGCTCCGGCCAGCCCTGCCGGTGTCTGCTTTACCGACGAGCTCTCTCTCTCTCTTCGATCGCGCACGCTCGTTCTCCGGGTTCCCGGGTACCTGGGCAGATGGCGCGCGCGTATGCTCGCAGCCTGGCCACGCCCGAGAAAGAGAGAGAGGCCGGTTTACGCTTGATCGCTCGGCTGACTGCTACTGCCGTCGTTGATGCTGCTGAGCAAGCAGCAGCCACGTGCTGCTGCTGCGTCTGCCCTTCCAAGCCCCTGCGTGCAGCGCTCGCTTCAGCGCACTCTCTCGCGGGTTAGGCTGGGTCTATCCTCTGCTCGTGTGGGTATATGGTTCTCGTCGCTCGACTAAACACCGCGGCCCCGATTAACACGCCCCGACTGACACGCTGTTATAGACGCCCGCTCGACATGGCCTCGACGCTACCGCCACTTTCCTCGCCCACTCTTTTCTTCTTCCTTGTCCGACCGTCTCGCTTATACGGCAACTTGATTGTCTGCGAATTTAGCAGCCCCTCCTCGGTGCCACCAGCTAACCAACCCACTGACCCCCTTGCTACACATGATTGAGGGACTTTTTTGGTCACTTGTCCTGCAATACATCAAACCTGCAACGGTTTCTTTTTCTTTTTGCTGTAGGATCTTAATGGTTTGATTAATTGGCACTTGATGCAAGTCACAGTATGCGTCTTTATCTTGAATGATAAATTGATGAAAATAACTATGAAATAACTATTTTAATGTAAATGTTATGGAAATCTGCTTGCAGTTACGTATGGCAAATTTATCATTGTATAAATAATATTATTTAATAGCATTGTATTGCAAATATGAATTTCAAGTCATAAATAATAAAAATTGTTAATGTTTATTTTTAATTTCAATAAATTTACAATTTAATTACATTAAGTCGTACGTATAAAATGTAATAATAACCTAACGCAATAAAAAATATTTTGATCTTGATATACGTATGATAGCAAATATACCAGTTGCATATTCTACCCTAATCCGCTATTTTTATCAAAGACCATTCAGGTTTATTCAGCCGGGTCAAAAATAATATCAAAAACTCGAAAGAAACTTTTTTCCCTTGCAGCAGCCATTGAAAGTGGCACATTCTACAACAATCCTAACTCATAATGCCGTTGTCGCAGAGATAGACACGACAGGTTACGGGTGGCCATAAATAATCCCCGGTAAAATTAAGGCGCAATTTGTCCCGGAGCCGCGGGCCCGCAATGTCGGATGCCCTTTAAAGGCCACCTGCACACGTGTAGACACACCGGCGCGGGCTACAAACGAAAGTAGGCCGCGAGGAATGCCGATTCAGGCTCCGGGGTGTACATAAGCTAGTTCCGGGGGAGCCCGCGCGCTGAGCCCCCGCTACGGGGAACACGATTGCGTCGGATTGCGCGCGCTTGTTTGCCATTCAGCCCCGGACTCTCTGCCTGTGCTGCTTCTGCCGCTGCTATACCTGGCCCCCGCCAGGGCATTATATACAAAGCGATGTTATAACGCGACTCTTTCTCTCTCTCTCTCGCTGAGCATTGCCGCGATGAAACAATGGTAGCAGTCGCCCCCTCCTCGCCTCACTCCCGGGAGGGACTCCTCGGGGAAATACCACTAAACTCACACCCCCTTACAAACTTACACCGACTGACACGAGAAGTATTCGAAAAAAATACGAGTTTGTACTTTTTCCCTTAATTCATCCTCGTGTATATTACATCGGTGTTGACTTGATAATTTCCAAACACAGGCATCTATTGTCGAGAGAGAGGTATATAGCTGTACAAAACTTTGTAGCCAGGCCTGCTCGGCGGTACACAAGTCCGCAAGAGTAGGCCCCATAACGCTGCTTACTTTAATAAGGCGAGAGAGGGGTAGGGGGAGAGCGATGAAGATTAGCGATAGTCGGATTCGCCGAATGTCTTCCGGTCGTTTAATCTAATGAATTCCGGAGGCTCGAGGACTGGCGCGCGCGCCGGCCTGTAAATGCACGCCACTGTAATACTCCCCTCCCTCTCCGATATGTACTGTGAGTTGCTGTACAGTGAGAGAGAGAGAGAGAGAGAGAGAGAGAGAGAGAGCGTCCGCTTAATTAACGCAATTACCGAACACGACTTTATATGCAGGCATCGAGAATCCATAACGTGACCGTCTGTGGAAGTGCAGTAGCAGCAGCGAGGCCGTTGACGTACACATATAACCTACAATACAAGTCAGTCAAGAGAGCCAAAGAGATAACCCACTTCTCACGCGCAACTCTTGTGTAACGAGAGTCACTTTAAGGAGAACCTCCGCTCGCACGCAAATACTTACTAATACTTAAGCGCGTCGTCGCGTTAACATTAGTCAAAATAAAAATACCCGCTTATTAACGTAGCAGCAACTGCCTAACCCCGTTACGCGCCTCTAACTTCGTCCACGAATTAACGACAGCCTAAATATACAAGTTTGCTCATGCCGCTACAATAGCCAGCGAGCGCGTTGCTTAAATCATAATAAAATGGCTTTTCGCCGCGTCAAATTGTTTTGTGGCTCTCCGTTTTCGGCGCCAGTCGGCTCTCCCTCTCTGCAACCGATGTTTAGACACAGCGACAACGCACTAGTGTCCCCTTTGTCTTTTCGTCGCCCGGCAGAGATATAACGAATTCAGCACGTCCCGGGCCGAATTCTTTCCTCTCTTTCCGCGCCAGCCGGCTCGTGCAATTAATACTAACGAAGCCTCCCCCCCCCTCGCGTCTAATTCGCGATGAAATTGGCCTGTCCGTGGGCGCGCGATATTATTCTTAGTCGGTTATGCACGTCGGCTCCCTGGCCTTCTCGCCCGCTGTACTATAGCCATAATTTTTCGGACCCGGGGCTTGATTTTGTAACTATAACGCTGCCGTTCATATAAGCTTCTGCGCATGTGCAGAACCCAATTTTCGTTATGTATCGCGCGTTATAAGATGCGTTATAGTTACGGAATCAGGCCCCCGGGCTCGGGCCTGTAGCCTAGGCTCCTCGCTCCTGCATACCAAGCACCGTATCTCTTTCTCTCTCTTCTTTTTTTTGCCGTGTTACCATCCTCGTAGTCGATTTCTTTCACGCTTGCTTTTTAAGTTGAGCCGGAATACTTCAATTCAGCTACTATCAATTTTTAAGTCTCCAGTTCGCATACATTTATTATCGAGCTACAAAAATAAAGAACGGCAGCAGAGATTTTTTTCTGCTGCATAGTTTTTCATCCTTTGTCCATTTTTGCCGTAAGAAAAAAAGTGTCTCGCTGTTGCATAACCTACAAAGCTCTTTGTTTTCCGCGCGGGCATCTTTGCTTTTCAGCCCAGTTGCAAGATTATTATTTGTATTCTTTGCCTGCAATTCTTCAAGCCTTTTCGCGTATTCGTTTTGCTACGTTTTCTCATTTGTTACTTCCTCCTGCTCGTTTGTAATTCAAACGTTCCTCACTGCAGCTGTTTTCATCCTTCCTGCAATTTCTTCTCTCTCTTTCTCTCGCTACAAATATTTCATGAATTTTCCCTTATTTTCATATACCGCCACTCTTATGCCGCAGTCCGCTCCTACCACTACCACCAACCACCACAGTTATATATCAACTTTTTACAATTAAACATTCGACCTGCATATGGAAACGCGAAAATTGAGTTGAAAACAGATTAAAATTATTTTATTTTCATTTTTTGTTTGTTCGTTATTGTTCTTTCCTCTCCTAGCCGTTCTTGCAAGTTTGCATTATTATTATTATTCCAGAGCGGCGGCCGAGTTTTGTTTTCTATTTCATCCTCCCATTCGCCGGCTTTTCCCTTTAGCCTTCCTTTTTCTCTCCTTTTCTTTCTCCTCGCAGAGCGCGCTTCACCGGCTCTATCTTATTACTTTCTCGCGCGCCACAATTTACCTGCTTTATTCTTTTCTCTCTCTCTCTCTCCCTCTCGTCCGTAATTTTAAGCGTTCTTTACTGCGGACGCTTTTATTCATCCCGGCCGCTCGGGCTATATTTTTCTCCCAAGGCATTTTCGCGTTTTCCCCGATGCCCAGCTCTCGTACGCCCTCTTTGTTCTCCAACGGCCACCGCCCCCGCCGCCGCTAGGCTATCAGATTCTCCAAGAAGCGAAAATCACGCCCGCGTTTTCAGCCCTGCTACTCCTCTTGCCCCCCCCCCCCTTCCACGTGCTCTCGCGAAATTTAATGGTCATAAACGTGAAATAGCAGTGCTTTGCCCTGGCCGATATCGTCCTCATGCCGCTCGTATTACCAGCCCGAGAAGGGGGCTTCGAGAGGCCGGATTCTACGATCGGCCCACTCTCTCTGTGTATATACGTCTCTCGTTCAACGCATGATCCCTGACCTTCTCCGGCCAGCCTTACACGCGGCCGACTCTCTCTCTCTCCGCGTTGTCGTCGTCCCCTTTCCTTTGCGTCTAATGTGTATTCGACCCTCCTGCCGGCACTCGGCAAATACCCGGCAAATTATAGGCCACTTTTCGGTGTACGCCGATGTGTGACCTTAACACGATTTGCATGCGCTCATGATGGCAAGCCTAATCGCCCGATTTCATTTCTTTGCAAATATTGCCTTTTAATTATTTCAGTGCTAAAAAAGTAAAATATTAAATTGCCTAAATATCGTTAAGCGATATTAAAAGAAACTGGAAGTCGTTGTGTACGAAATAAGCAAGGTACGCGTGCAGCTAAATATCACATCCAAAACTAAGCTCTCTCGCCTCGGTGAATTTACAGAGCTCGAGAAAAGCCATGGAGAGTCGGCTGGAAGACTACGCCGAGACAGAGCACAGGGCGCGCGTGGCGACGGGAAAGCCACATAGACCGGCGAGCCCCGGCCAAGGCCCTTTGCGCGAGCAGATCGTGCGACGACTCCGCTTGCTGCCCCCCCCTCCCTGCCAGGCTGCCGCCCTCGCACGCTACACAGGGGGCAAGTTCCTCTCCACGAGTTTCGAGTCCGCGTATATAATAACTCGCCATTAGGCGCGAGAGAGGCTCGCGCATTGTGGTCCGCGGGAGTCGCGCGCGGCCCGCAAATCATTTCAAAGCTACGCGCCGCGCAATTACACGGGCCGCGAGGCTTCATTTAAGCGCAATAAATAATTCGCCACTCATTGTAACGCAACGCCGACGGCTCTAAGACTCTCTCTTCCCTATCGCTGTACCAGCGTGTACTTTGCTTACACGTGTACAGGCAGCGGGGTATATCCTTTTTTCTTTACGTCAGACATCACCCGGTGATTTATTTATCGGACGATGATTTTTGACCGCGAGCAGATCGTGCTGGACTCGCAGTCGCGGGGTTTATTTATTAGCGCTGGGCGAACTCATCGCGCGTGTACCGGTGAAAATATCGGATTATTTTCACTTTTTCTCATTACCGCTATACGAGGGTACGAGCCGTGCGAGTATAGTGTGTCTGTGGGAAATAATTAAGCGACTAAAATATCATTTCATTCATCATTCTGTTACGCGTGATAAAAAACGTAATCAGGATTATTCTTGTGATTTTTGGAATATCAGACTGGAAGAATGGGGAAAAGAGGTAGAAGAGATGAGAGAGAGAGAGAATCGCGCGTGCGTGGTGTATAAGAGAGGAAAAAGAATCGAGCGCGCGAGAAAGAATAATGCGATGGAGCGGGAGAAGAAGAGGAAGGAGGAGGGGGGCTGGACGTAAAGCATCGTTGTTAGCCGAAAGTCGCACACGTTGTGCAAACTCAAGCCGTCGAGAGGACAAACACGCGCGCCAGACGTCCGCTATCCCGACGAGAGATACAAGCATAAAAGCGCGTCCGCGAGAGAGAGAGAGAGAGAGAGAGAGAGAGTTGGGCGCGTGTGTCGTCGTCGTCGTCGCGCCAAACGGCAGGAAGGGCGAAGGAGAAAACGGCTGAAGAGGCCAGGAGAGAAAGAAAGAAGACTTAAGGGGGGGGAGGGAAGGGTGGCAGAGAGGTCTAGAAGGAGGAAGGCCGGGGCGACGCGCCTCCTCCTACGGACGCCCGTCTCCCCGGCCGTGTGGTGCGTCCTTTGATGTCACACGGCGAATGTTGCAGGCGCAATCCCATAAAGCACCCGAGCAGCAACTCTCTCTCTCTCTCTCTCTCTCTCTCTCTCTCTCTCTCGCAAGAAAGGCCTCCTCCTCCTGCTTCTCTTCCTCCTTCTCGCTGCTGTACGTGTATAACTGTAAGCGTGTCCGTGTCTGTCTGCGTCTCCGTGTGTGTGTGGCTTGGCCGAAAGAAATCGCCATAATTTATACCGGGAGCAACGCTCGCGCGCGCGCCGGCTGCAGCAGCTCCGAGCCCGTGTATACGCGCGCAACCGAGTAGTTGCTATAAGCCCGCGTTTCGCGTGTCCCGCTCCGCACACATGCGCCCCCCCCCCGTTCTCGGCCCTGCGCCCGTTGCTCTCAACCGTATATAGCACGGGAGAGAAAGAGACGGAGTGCTTGGCCTCCGCGTGAGCGCGCAATGCCATTGCCGGTGCGGCGACGATCCGATATTGAAAAATGCCAGTGGAAATTCACTTTTCCGTATACACACACCGATGGAACGGAGACTCTTTCTCTCTCTACACACACGCACAAGCCAGTCGCGGTAAAAGAATACGAGACCTAGTTGATGGATAAGCTCGGTGTGGGTTACCGAGGGAGAGGGAACAGGTAGAGTACAACATATGTATATACGGGCAGGTTCGCTGTATTATGCGACATGTATGATTCATGCCGGCGCTAATGCTCAACCGCGGGGATTGTGTTATTAGGGCTAATTGTGATGCTCCGGCGAATCACTATAGACCCCCGGCGCTCATCTCCAACTCGAACCCCCTCTCCGCCGGGGCCACTGCGTTTCTTTATGTTCTATGCTAAACGACCGCACGACTCTGTGATTAGAGCGGTACAACGCGTAACGCGCGCGCGCGCTCACTCGAGGAAAAGTCGGTACGACGACGAGAGATACGTTGTTTATGTATTATTCAAGATCTTCAACCCTCGCTGACCCCTCCTCCTTCAGCTTACGGCGGAAATGTCGGTTTTGCAAAAGACTTTTTTTTTATTCTCGTTTCGTATTAATTAGATTTAGTGGGAGGGAGTTGGGGGATATAATTATTGCCCCAGCGAGATGAGGGTAATAAAATACGATTTTCTACACATTCTGTTGTCAGGACTCGCCGAGTTTGATAATAGCTGAAAGATAAGAGTGCACACACACACTTGCCGAGTGTAAATACACACTGCTATAATTTAATAAATGAAACGCGATTACCTTCTGCGCTAGATTAGATTTATACAATCGCAGTGCATATAAAATAATAATAATGCATAGCCGGTAAGGAAAAAAAAGGGAAATTAAAATAAAAGACAGACGTAAATATAAAGGCGGACTCGAGAGCGATCAGTTTAACAAGACAATGCGAAAGCCCTCCTATTTTCCATATCAAATTTCCAAGCGGTAATACGTACAGTCGCGCAAGTGCAAAAAAAAGCCGGTAGAAAAAAACGTCCAACCGCGGCTGCATGACGTAATTTTTCACTTAGTCCGGACGTCTCGCATGCGCCGAGGTAGAGAGAGAGAGAGTGAGTCTCTGAAAGCGAGGTGGGGGTGCTCTGTAGCGAAGTCTGCTTTATTGATATAATTACAGCGCGTTCGCCGGTGCATTAGAGCTCTCTCGTCGCAGCATATACACCAGCCAGCCATGTGCCCGGCGCGTATTCAAATGACTGAAATTAGCCAGGAGTAGTCGCTAAGAAGTAAAGTGGCCGAGGGGAGAGGGTAGACGCGTGTGTGCCCCTTGCCGCTTATTCAAATCGCGCGTGCGTGTGCTCGCTCTCTGCCCCCCCCCCCGTCCCCCCATTGTCGCGATAGCGTCGCGTGGACTTGCGCGGCCCCGCTGCTCGTAAATAATGCGCGCGAGCAGGGAGAAAGTCGGTGAGCGAGCAGGCGCACTTCCAGCTTATATGCACGCCCAGCATCGCGCTGCAAGTGCAGCCACGACGATCTCGTGCGCGGAGAGAGGGCTCCTCTCCTCCTCCCCCTCCCCTCCCTCCTTATAACCTCTCTCGGCTGCATGCCCCACCGCTTCTTTCCGATCTGGCGCCGGGATTTATCACGTGCGCGAGCGAATGCGCTCTTGCGGGATTTATGTAGCGTTGACCGAAGGTTACGGCCAGACTACCCCCCCTCGTGCCAGATCGCGCGTCAATTATTTTTACTCGGTTGAAGATCCGAGCCTATTTTGCTTGTGTTTTTAACCGGCAATTTCTTTTTCTTTTATGTACCTGCTAAGTTAACTTTTTATTATTCTTATTCTGGCCAGAAGAAACTCTTACCTATAAAGGTATGTTGAGTAAATTAACAATTTTCCTTGTGACACAATCGGAGTTTTCAAAGTGCTATAATTTACCAGTTAAAAAAAAGGAACCAATTGAGAATATTTATTCGACTCAATTGAACAATGCAATACATTTAGCAGGAAAAAGAGAGATACGGAGGATCATTAAAGTAGCAAAACAAAGTTTATCTTGGCAGAGAAAAATATTTACGCGAATATGACTGGCTCCTACATCGCGACGTAGTTCGGGACGAAATAAAAAAAAAGAATGCTCAAATGAGGGATTATAATAAGGCAGCTGCACGCTCGCATAGCTGTATAGAGCTAAGAGTAAGAGAGAGCGAGAGAGTAGGAAGCTCTCACGTATCGGTCTGGGAGTAAAATCATGACGAGGTTGGCTTGTTTCCTTTCACGGATAAGCAATTAATTAGTCGTTTTCTGGACGCTCTCCAAGCAGCGAGTTTTGGGCAGGCTCCAAGCTTTTCTTGGAGAGCCCCGGGCCGTTAAGCGGCTCCACCCTCGGCTCCCTTCCACACCTACGCCCACCCACCCACACAGTATCTCTCGAGCGCACCGCCTGGCTGGGCTCTCTCGGCTTTATTGGAGCAGACACGCGCGCGTATCGGCAGATACTAGGGGCCGGCGCGATCGAAGGTCAAGCATTTTCAACGAGCAAGTCGCATGAGGTATGCGCGAGCTGTTCCTCCTATATCCCTCCCCTCCTAGCTTCTCGTAATACAGCCGAGAAAGACATTCGCGATGAATGCTCGAGAGCGGAATATTATACGTCGATGAGCGCTTAAATAATTTAACGTTCAATTGTACGGTGTTATGAATAATCCAGAGGCTTATACTCTTTTAAAGTGATTACCGAGTCGGTGCGGGTTTGGATGGTAGTGGGTTTACTACTGAAAATTGTTTATTTTCAGCGTCGGTTTCCGCCATTACCGATTAATCCAATTTCACGGTATACCAGAGAGAGGGGGCCCCCCCATCGAGGAAGCCGATGAGTTACGATTGCGCATAAGCTAACTCATCTTAACGCGCGGCGCGAAGGTAAGAGACGCTCCTCGCGCGCCCCGATACCAAGGTGGTCCGCTGTCGTCGTCGTCGTCGTCGCCGTCGGTGGCTCTCTATACCCCAGCGCGCGCGGCAAACGGAATGCGAAGCAAAAGAGAGAGAGAGAGGGAGAGTATCTTTTCGATCCCCTAGTCTCGTTCTTATTGTTGCACTTGGTCGTCGTGATTATTTTTCGGGTCCGCGATACTCCAAGTCCGAAGGAGGATAAAAAGAGAGAGGAGGAGGATCCCGTATATATGTGCGGAGAGGTGCACCTAATGGAAGCAGAGGACGCGAGAGAGAGAGAGCCAGAGGTACAGCCAAGCTTTTACTCTTTCTCTCGCTCGCTCTCCTCGGGTTCGCATGGTGCGGGGAACGCGTGCGTGTAACGCCATACATCATTTTTCGAGAAGGGAAAAAGAGAAGAGCGCGTCCGCGGGCGTCTGTCTGTGTGTGCGCGAGCGAGAGAGAAAAAGATAAGAGGGGGAGAGGAGAAGACGGACCAAAGGCCACCGCTGGGTGCGTTGGCTTTCTCTCTCTCTCTCTTGCTTTGCCTATGTGGTCGGCTGCTGCTGCTGCTGCCCGGCCAACTTTGCTTCTGCGCTGCGCAGCAGAGGAGAAAGATCGAAAGAGAGAAAAAGAGAGGATATACCTGGTTATTTGATCGATTTCCGTTATAGAGATGCCCATTCTGAGTTATGGCTTTAATTTTATTTCCGAGGGAGAGAAAGAGAGACAAAGAGAGAAACATCTTGTCTGCAAGCGCAAACTTTGAATATGAAAAATTTTATTGTTTATTCGGATGTTTATGCAATGCACTCGTGTAAGAGCTTTCGTTGAATAATCTTTTTTGTTATTCGGAATTTTAAAGGAAATTAGAGATATGTGAAACAAGCAAACGATCATAGCGGCTCATTCGCGAGAAGAGCTGGCGTCTTATCGAAGTCCTCGTGGCTGTGTGCACGTGTAGTACAAACAAGCAAGACTCGACACTCGCGCGTACGAGGAACATTACGAATAGACGGGGCATCGGGGAGAGAGTCGAGAGAGAGCTGCTTGCAAGCACAGCGTGGTACCCCGGGGGACTAGGTAATGAGACGGCCCCCGACCAAGAGGCCGCGGCTGATACTCTGCGAGAGCCCGAGGACGCGATTCCGAGAGAAAGAGCGAGAGAGAGAGAGAGAAAAGGAAGGAGAAGCATGTGTGCGAGCGGGCCAGCCTCTAACTTCTAACTTCTAGCTGCCGCCGGCTGAGAGGCGAATCACCGCCGACGACTCCCGCGCCAGCTCCACGGGTCCAGGGGCCAATTTAGTTAATCTTCGCCCCGGCCCCTCTTCCATTCCGAGAGCCGCGACGCCGGTCAGCCACTCTTCCTTTCTCTCTCTCTCTCCGCCGTGTGGATTTTATTTTGTACCTTTTGCTTGTGCGAGGAGTAGTCGGCAACTGGTGCGGCGTATGGAAGGGAGAGAAGGGGGAGGTGCAGCCAGGCCGGCTTGCGGGATACGCAAAATCTGATGTTAGAGATCGAGAGAAGGAGAGCGAGAGAGAGAGAGAGAGCGTGTGTATACCTTGGCTATACGCGATAAATCACCGTCATTTGAATCACGTCGACGCCCCGATTTTTTCGCTGAAACAATATCGAGACGGAGAAAGAGCCCCGGATTGTCTCTGTCTCTCTCTTTCTTTCTCTCTCTCGGTGTAATCGATCGCCGTACGCGCGGCTGCTACTCTTCCTTTGCGGTAGGTTTATTTTTTTTTATTTTCGTTTTGTTAATCTGCTTTGAGCAAAAAAAAAAATTAGTTGGTCGAGTGTAAGGAGTTGAAATAATTTATCTGAACTTTTTTTATTTATAATTTTAAACGATGATACGCATCGATTTATTAAAAATATTTGATTAAAAATGTAGTACATTATCTCTCTAAATCCACAAGATAATAATTTCGAAGAGGAAAAAAAAAATAAGCTGACTGGGGAGAATTGTTAAAATTGTAAAACGAGGTAGTCGGCCGCTCGGGCCGTCCTTCATACACAGCTCCGAAAAGGCAGCTAACGATTTTCGGAGCACACTGCGGGCCGAGGTAATAGCTGTATAGGGAAAAGGACGAGCGTTGTGCCGCAATAATTTCGCAGTTAACAGCTCAATAGTCGAGAGAAGAAGAACGACAAGGACGAAACGATCGCGAAAGAACGGGACGGGCAGAGGAAGTGGCCTTAAAACGACACTAGGACCTAGTCGGTGTGAGAGAGGGGGAGGGGGGGCTATAGAGAGCGGTCGCGGTGAGCCCCTGGATCATCGGCGTCGAATTGTTCGGAGGCCAGAGGCGTCGTCGGGGGGGTGCTTTTTCACGAAATAACCAGGACACTAATGTCCCTGGCCGTAAATTGGCGGGGCCCCAGAGCGCCGGGAGCGCAGGTAGATGGCGCGCTGCCCAAATGGCCGAACGATGTAGCCGATGAATTTTCCGCCGGCGATGTAAGACCGGAGCACTAGCGCGGACTAGACCGACCGGACGTTATGACGCAACTCTGACGTATTTACGAAGCGAGAGAGCGAGAGGCTGCGCTGTGGAGTCTTGCCGAGATACGGGATACGAGCCCTGGTGGGCCCCTCCTCTTTCCAGCTTCTCCCGGCTCGCCGATATAGGTATACATGCACGCTCGCGTTCGCCGAAGGAGGAGAAGAGGGAGAACATTATCGCGCGATTACCTCGAGCTTTATCTCTCACGCCCTCTTCTCTCGCCCTTGTGCCCTTATTCAATTTTCGAGCTGCTCTTATGCGCTCCGCCGGCTATTCAAGCACGCTGGCCGATGATAACGGCGGCCTATAACCAATTAACGCCCCTTTTATTCGCCGGACTATGCGTGCCGCGCTGTGCTCTCTGTCTCGAGCTATCATTAAAACTAGCAAAAATCACAAAAAAATACGTTTTCGCGCTTGGCGCTGGGCTCTATCCGAAAAATCTCTGGCATATCCATTATCGGGCGGACGTTTATGGATTTCAAATTGCCCTGGCCATTACGGCGCTTCCTTAATTGTCAGCTACTCCCCGGTGTAGAAAAAACGAGCGCCTGATCGATATCTCGTTTCTCCTTCCATCTGCGCATCGACACGTCCCTCTCGCGCGATCATTAACGGCCGGCCGCGAGTGTCTCAATGAAATTATCCGTAATCTGCTTTGCGGCAGCGGTGGCCTCGCGGATGTATTTACGGGCTCTCTTCCCCTGGCCGTTTGGCTCCTTAATATTCCCGGGGAAACCGGCGAATCGAAAGGAACATAATCGCCGCTTTGGAGTATGCGGCTTGCATCATAATTCGTCAAACCGCCGAGTGTTTGCTCCCCCTCCCCGGCTTGTTGTGGTTTCGTCTCCAACGAGGAAGCTGTGCACACTGAAGAGACACCCGGTGAGTTCTCGGATATTCGAAGGGCTTCTTTTGGTACACGCGCGGTTTTGCCCCGATGCTATGGAGAAGGTGCTTACACGCCGCCGCGGCTGGGCGATATGTTAACTTGACCTTGGATTTACGACGCGTTGCTCTTTTCGTCTGCTCCTCCGTGATCTGCATTTGAATGAGCGTCAGCTTTGTTCGGCTGTTACAATTGAAAAACAGGATATGTCAAATATATTGGTAACGAGGATTGAGCGTCGTAACTGCTTTCTAATCCACCTCGGCAACAATGTCATCACGGATAGTTTCTATTTTGGGCCGCCAATTCAAAATTCACCGACTCCTCAGCGCAATCAAATTAACAATCCCACGCTGCATATCCGTAATTATATTCAGCTTCCTTATGACAGCCTGCCAAGAATGGCTTTTCCCTCGTTTCGGAGAAAAACCCCGCGTATTCGCCTGTGGCAATTTAACCGTTTAACCGCAAAAATTATTGTTATCGGAAAGCCGGACGCTTGTTCGAGAAAGGCTCTTCGCCCGGTAATGAAAGAGATCCTGTTCGCAGCCATTGTCGAGAGCCGGTCAGCTTAGATTCCCGCATCCTCCTAGCTACGTTACACACGTGCGAGCGGCCGGTCTTCTCTCCAACACCTTAACCCCCCGTTCCTGCTCACGCCCAGCGAATATGCGATTTTGACGTAATCGCTGAATTATTAATTCGCCGCTGAGTTATACGGATATTGGCCTGAGTTTGAAAATCCCTATCCTCACGCTCGGGCGTTTATTCTGTGAATACGAAATAAGCGTGATTCTGGGGTAAATCTCTGGGATTATTGCCATGGGCTGTTCTTCGCACGACATAAATAATTCGTTTACCCATTTCGTCTACGTGAATATTTTGTTCAATTCGCCTTTTCATACTCTATTCTTTTGTTATTTACAAAATTTAAATTGAAAAAAATCCATTCACATGCTTGCATAAAAAAACTTTATCTAAAACCCATGAAAAAGTCGCCAGTGTTGTATGCGCAAGATCAAGCCTAAATTATTCGCCATTCGATAGTAGAGGTTAACGCGGTAGAGGGGTGTGTATACATATACAGGGAGGGGAGGGGGTCTGGAGGCGCGTGAAAAAATTTACTAGCTAGCAATAACAACTTCCGGGCATAAATCGCGCGCCGCCACGAGAAAGCCCGATTGAAGTCCGCGCGGCTCGTTCCTTGCTCTCCCCCCACCACCAGCCTCCCCTCTTCTCTCTTTCTCTCTCTCACCCTTCGTCCTAATAAAGTCTGTATCGGCAGCGAACGAATTTCGGAAGAGGTAACCCCTCGGGTTTGCGCGACCGGCTGCCGTATATCCGCTTTTCCTCTTTCGCCTCACCCCCCCCCCTTTTGCCCTGTGTCCCTCTCTCTTGATTCCCTTCGCCGCTCGGGAGATCACCTAAATCTCCACGGAGCCAAAGTCGCACTCAATATTGTGACCGAAAGAGTAAAGTATCGGAGTTTCGTCTGCCCCTTTCTTTCTCTCTATTTCGCTCATGCCCCCTTTTAGCCGCGCGTAGATTCGGCTTAATGCCTAGCCTCCCCACTAGCCCGCCCTACCCAACCCATCCCCTCCTCCTCCCTACGTATACTGTATAAGCGTATATACGATCTGTACTTTTTTCCCGGTCTCTGTCCCTTCCTACCCGAATAAGACATGACATTTAACGGCTTTGTTATTTTCGACAAATGATACGGGAAAGAGGATATAAATGTTCGTTTACCGTGTATACCTGACATATATGACAATTATTTCGTTTGTAAAACGAAAATTACGTTTTGATGATTTTCAGTAAACACTAATAATTTTCGAAAATTTCCGAAGCGTCAGCGTAGCGTACGATGACGTCAAATGACTAAAATCAGCATAATAAGACGTTGCGAAAGAAGCTAAAATGTCAAAATAAACAAGGAAATTTTTGTTTATTCAACAGCCTCAATGAGTTTTACCTACGACTGAGAATTCCGTTTAGGATTTTACGACAAAACGTCCTATAAATAGTGGCACTAGGGGAAACAGTGTATTTTCAGTCGAGCTAGCACGTGTCATTAGCCAAAGGAAAATTCGCGCGTCCTCGTAAATATCAAAACGACGCAATTAAACGAGAATAAAGCACACCAGATAGCGCATTCCATTCAGCGCCCGTATTATGCGCGCACACACACAGAGACAAACTTACAGTCTCGGCGTGTTGAGCAAACGCCATTAAAACTCATACGCCTTCTCGCGCGTAGCGAAGAAAGAGAGGGAGAAAGAGAAACAGAGAGAGAGAGAGAGAATAAGAATAGGGGAGAGGGGACGATTATGCTTGGCGGATTTAGCGCGGGCACACAAGCTCGGCGCTCTGCTGATAATACCACCTTCTCCTCCTCTTTTCGGCGACGCCCGCCTCCTCGCCACTTATGCAACTGTAATATCCCTTTTTTTTATATTCCGTACAAATCACGTTCCTTAATCCCGAAATATCCCCCAAGTGTACAATTGCCGCGCGGCGCTCGTTCTCGTTGTTGTCGTCGTGCTTACGCCGCTTTTATAACGGCGACCTTTAATTTTTCAACGGATTTATGACTCGAATGGATGACTCGAATGGATAATCTTTCGTAACGCGCTGGATTAATTTTAGAGACAGGTGAAGCAGGCGTTTCATTTAGGCACCGAATGATTAATGAGATTCAGGGGATTTTTTTTTTTTTTTTTTTTTGTAAATTCGTAATGAAATAAAATGATTTTGAATAGCTGTATGCGGCTAAAGAATAATAGTATAAATAAATGCAGAGAAGAAAAACAAATCGTTAGCAAGAGATCTAGATTGGAATAAAGGAAACCTTATTCTTCACCTTCTTTTTTTCTTTTAGGTTATAATGCCCCCTGCGCTTAAATTGCTACGCAGCAAATGGCCGTCTCGTAGGAGTTGATGACGGCCTCCTCTAAATTCAAAACCAAGATAGATCATATCTTTTGTTAAATTAGTGTTCGATTGGATTGATTATTTCATTCTCGAATTCAAACCATTTTTTCATTTATTTATTTTTAAATAAAGTCTACACGAAATTTTAAAAGCATTACATTTTTTGTTAAACATTATGTTACAAATTAAAATACAATAATTTTGTCCTTAAAAACCCACATCTGATTGTAGTCAACATAACGAAAAAAAAGAATAACAATTTACACCTCCATTTTCCTTTTGCAGACAAAAGATGAGCCACGAGACGTACCGTGACACACGCTGTGCGGAAAAAAAGGCCGGAGCGAGAGGACGAGGGTTAAACTGGAGACAAGGTAAAAAGGAAGGAGAGCCCGAAAAAAGTAGGCCGGGCAGGAAAAAGGATGTACGCTCGGAGGAGATGAAGAATGGAGGGTAGAGGAGCAGGCGACGACGAGCCTCGCCGAGAGAGTCACAGCCACGAGAACATCAGCGCAATTACAGCAAAGCGTGAGTATGGCACTGCGCGAGCAATCGGTAAATTGAAGAGTACACTGGTGGCAGCTGCGCCTACATCCCCTCCTTCGCTCTCGGCCCACCTATCGGTGCTTCTCTCTCTCCCGATCAGCAGCGAAGGATCTTTGCCCGAGATGTAATCGGGCGTACGTACAAGCGAGGCCGGACGCTTTTCAATTTCGCACCGGCCGCGACGTTTTGCTCGTCTTTCGCCGGCTCTCTCGTGTTTTCGCGCGATCTCACTGCGTGCGCGCGACGCTCGAGAAAGTCCCGAGCTCTTTTGCCGCCGCTTATATGTGCGTGCGTGTGTGTGCTAATTCGGCAGATGTAACCGCGATGCCTCCGGGACCGGCTGGGCTTCCTAGCCGTGCGCGCACGATTATGCGGCGGGACCTCGGGACTTCCAATATTATAATACGCCTTATTTATGGCGTGTTGAGAAATTTATTGCCCGGCTCTGTCTACCGGCCGAGGATGTTAGATTAACTTTCCCGCGATCTCTGATGAAACTTCGTCTTCTTGCAGAAATAACATGAAATTTCTTCCGAAATTAATAATTTTTATTCAATCAACAACTCGCGTGTGAGCGAAGAGCTCTTATTACAACAATTTTGTAATTATAACGTACAGCGTAAAGACGACGAGATGCGAGTGGATGTTTTTTTTTTCACACGATAAAATTATGAGGGACTAATTAGATTAGCATTAATCTCGGAGCGTTTCCAGATGCGCCATTGCATCTCGCCAAAGAACCGCCGCTATTCGCGATCTCGAGCAAAAAGAGCAAACGTTATCGGCACACGATGTTGTTTACGAGATCGTTCACTCCAACGTATAATTCCCCCATAGATGGAATTTTAATTCGGACTCGTCCCCCCTCCCCGAAGGCGCCGTCTATACATCGCACACACGCCCTCATCTCGTTCTCAGCTCGGGGCTAAAGCTCCTTCCGAGAAGCGGCTGTGGAAACGCGTCTCGTAGCGATCGCGAGTGGATAAAAATACAGCAGCGAACAGTCCGGATATCCGCCATTTTTTCCAGTTCTCTCTTTCTGTAAGAGCATGGCCCCCTTTTCTTCTTCCTTAACCCGGGAAAGTGTAGCCCTTCTCTACGGCTCTGCACGCCGCAACAACGACGGAGGCTCAAATCTAATTTTCCCCCGAGAGGCGGTGGCTTTTCACCTTTTCGGTTAGAACGTGGGAATTTTCTTTCTTTTCAGGGCACAGTTACGGACAGAGAGAAAAAGAGAGGGGACGGGAGCAGTGGAAAAGTCTAAGAGAGCCGAAGAAGAGGGATGGGCCAAGCAGAGGTATGCGCTGGGCCCGAATATACACTCCTCCGGATTCTTGACCCATAAACCTACAGATACAAGTTCCGATGACGGCGCATAGGCCTGCACTTACACTGGGTCAGCTCTGCAACGAGGAATTGAACGATTGTGTTTTTGAATGGAAGATTTGTTTGTCTGCTGAGGCTAATAATGCCTCACCACTCTCGAGTGGATAAACAATATTTTTCGGAGGTATAAAAAGGTAGGTTAAACCGGAATGGCGGTAAGGATTTTTTGGGTAATAAAATGGTTAATATAGTACACGGCGAAGTCAAAATTTATGAATAAAATCAATTTGCAGATAATATTATGAAGCTTTGTAAGATATGGCAGTCTTAAATTTGGCTTTATTAAAGACACCTTATTTTAAGTAAATACGATAAGAGATCAGCGGCTCCAGGAGACGGCGCCTTTAAAACACTCATTTACTGACTCAATTATGACGCATAAGTATATTTTCATAATATTATAATTTGCTTCATTATAATTAGCGTCAAAGCTAACGGTTTCTTTTTTTTCCTTCGATTAATTTTTTCACCGGTTTCTTTTTTTTTCCTTCAACGAAGCTGCAGTTATTTACGCGTCAAAGTAGTCGGCATTTATTCGACATGACGCACAGATTTGTTATGAGCGGGGACGTGTACGTCTGATTCTCAATGGAGAAGAGAAAAAAAAACAAATTCATACGTAGAGACATAAATATTCGAGGAATTAAATTATTTATTTTAATGAGAAAAATAGTCTGTTATAAAATCGTTCTAAAACTGAAAGCTTGTCATGCCAAAAATTAAGTGACGTTGAATGAATATTTAATCTTTCGAGAATAGCTTGAGTAACACGCCAATCTTATCTCCGATACGTCTCGGTATTATAAGCGCCGAGAACCAGTAACGTCACGTTAAGATTAATCCCGCTTGTACACGGCTGAGCGAAGTAATCTCTCTACAAAAGCAAATTTGCACATCGATCGAGAAATCCGGAAGGTGTGGTTAGCATCCAAAAATAGCCAGCCTTAAAAAAAGAACAAGAGAGCCGAGGAAAAAGCGAAAGTAACGAGGTAAGCGGGTACATAAGATACAGGGGAAAGGAGGCGGCGGGAATAGTCGCGAAATCCGCGGTACAGCGAGGGTACGGAGCTCAAGAGCTCCCGCTCGTAATTCATCGGGGCGCGGCGTTAACGCGCGATGAATATCGATATGTGCCGATCGGCCGACTCATCGTGACCTTGAAAAGGTCCTTCTTTTCCCCCCTGCTCACCAGTCTCGTTCCCCGTGCTCTCTCGCACGCGTGTGCATACACGTAGCGTGTAGGTGTAGGTGTACATGTGTGTGTGGCGATCGCCAGGACCCGCTGGTCGATTATTTCGATCGCGGCTGGTGTAGGACGCAGACGCTGGTGGCCGGAGTACACCGAAGCGCCTGCCGGACGGGTGCAGGATAGTGGGATACGACGAGAAAGAGAGAGAGAGAGAGAGAAGATGGAGGGTCTGGTGAAAGTATTTTTTTCTCGAATAAATTTATGGCTTATATGCTGAGCTTGGACGCCGCCGATACGCATGATTTCTTTCGAACTTCGTTTTTTTTCTCTCTATCGGATGAAAATATATTTTTACCGCGGACGGAAAAAATGTCGTAGATGCGGAATATTACAAAGAGTAATGTGGAACAGCGACAAAAAATCGAAACGCTCGCGGACTGGCTGACGAGTCCGAGCTACGGATCTTTCGCTGCATTACCATGCAGGCTCGCGGTGTGCTAGGGGGGGGGGAGCTTTTAACGAGCAGCGTTTAACGTAGGCCGGGCACGCTTCTGCCTTTGTGCTCCGTGCAATCTCCCGCGCGTCTTTATGCAGCGCGACAGAGCGGGCCTGCACGCGCATCTGACGTCGACATCTCTGCACCGCGAGAGCGATAGCCCTCGGCCGCGCGCGCGGCCCCCCCCCCCCCCACTTGTTATGTGCCGCGGCAGATAAGCGAGACTTATCGCTGTGTTGTCAGCGAGTTCAAGTAGGCTATAACCTTTTTTTTTCATTTTCCTCGAGAAGTCAGCGCTTGTGCTTTAATTCAGCGCGGGAGGATATTGAACGGAAACGGCATACCGGGAGTAGCGGAGATTCAAGAAGTTGGACCGAATCAGATGTGAGTTTTGGAGGGAAAGCCGCGAGCATTTGCCGGGCTCGTAAATTAAACATTGTGTATTTTTGAAAAATCGATCCGCGTACCGAGAAAAAACGAGGAGTTTGCAAAAACGAGGAAGTCCTGCGCACGCGCCTCTCTCGTCCACGAGCACACATTGACAAATTGATTTTTTTCCAGCAGAGAGCGAGAGCAAACTCGCTAAAAGCTGCGAGAAGAATTTTGCAATTTAAAGCTCACCGAAAATTACCGTGTTTACGCTCTCGTGTCGTTAACTACTCGAAAAAACTACGCGAGAAATTACAGCTTACACGTACACGCGCGTAAACTCGTATAATGAACCGGCCGGCTCTCGCCCCCCTCGGAATTTCAAAGAAGCCCGTTATTGAAAATGTTTTTTCTCCTCCAGACCTATACCTACTCTCCTCTCGCGCGCTATAAAAAGATCCGAGGAGAATAAAAAGGCCGGCAAGTATATGTATTCATTGAAAATCCTCGGCTCTCGGCGGCCCCGTGAATCGGCCGTAGCGAAATTTTCTAACGCACCTGCGCCACCCCCCATACCCCCCGACTCTATAATTCGCGCTGGGGTTATACGTTGTTGGAGTCGGAGCAGCGGCCGAGTCGTCCTGCCCGAGCTCGGCTAACAATGAAACCAAAGTACAATACTTTGACGCTGCTCCGGCACTTAGCGCTAGCCGGAGGATGGAGGCGAAGAAACACTTTAAACAAAGCCCTTATCGCGCCGAATCGTAATGTAATTCGGGGGAGGGAAAATATGCTCAAGCATCGATTGTTTATATTCCGTAACATCGGCTTGTCCATCTTCACAAGACGCACAATTTAGAAATCCCTTCTTTCCTTCGCGCAAAAGTTTTACTCTATCAACGATACAAATAAACAAGCATTAGAACAGAGTAAAAAAGGGCCTAATTTAATTTTTATTTGCCGAGCAGTAGGTTAGAGAAGGGAGTTTAGAAAATCGAAAGATAAATAAACGCGCGCGCGAGGTTTTATCGAGTCAGCTCTCTTCCGTATTTTGATTAGGCGGGAGATTTAAGAACACGGCGACGTTAAGTACGGCCATCAATAGCGTTTAATGGCTCGAAGGGCGATCGTCGAGCATTAAAATGCTCCGAGAGAGAGAGAGGGGCTCGTGCTCCGGCTGGAAAAGCCTTGGAAATTCAAAACAAACAGTTTGAATAAGGTTTATTTTGAGGAGAGCCATCCTCGTCGCGCTTTTTTCCTCGTTACAAGCGACGAGCGCGCAAGGATCCCTTTGTAAACGCCTCTAGGCCCCATATGAAACGACTATTGCCGACTTGGTATCTCTCCTTGTTGCGGGATATCTCGCTTTTATTGCCCCGGGAGTTTGAGCTTCTTTTCATTTGGCCGCTCAGTCTCTCTCTCTCTCTGCGTGTTGCTGACGCACATTTCGGGGGTTAGCGTATTATGTCGGGTCACGAACTCGCTTTAGCGCCGCAAGACAGATCGACGCCATAAAAACACTCTCTCTGTCTCGGGGCCCCGTTTAAGCTCGTTTTCCAGCCGGCTATTCTCCGTACACTGCTTTGCATTTCAGTGCGGGTTAGCGCCTTGGTTTCGCGACGTCTTCCATATACTGGCCCAAGTCGTACGTCTTTCGGGGAGCGCACAACTTAGAGGAGGGGGAGATTCACCGGTGTAAAAGGTTAGCAGAGGCACAGCCGTAAAGTGGCTGTAGGATAAAATAGATCCTAGATAAGTCGAACGATGGCCAAGCGCCGTTTGTCGCTCTCTCCCTCTCTTGCTCTTTATTAGTTTATTCTGCTGCTGCTGCTGCTGCTGCTGCGGGGCTAGTGCAAATTAAGATCGGCCGTGAATAAAGGCAGTGATATCGGTCAGCTGGCAGCCACGCGTTCATGCGGCCGAGCTGCAATAAAGACTCCCCCATCCCAGGGTTATTGTTAAGGAGTTTTAAACTTGGCTTTAACGAAAAAAATGGCTGTCGAAAAAAGGCCCGGACATTACTACCGTTCGCGTGGTGTACTCTCTTTCGGGGGAGAGGGAGGTGAGATAATCGCTCGAAATTTATTAGACGCGCGCGGTATACAGGTTTTTTATGCGTGTTTGCCCCCGGCAGCGCCGCCGTATGCCACTAAACGCCGTCTTTTTTTTTACCCTACCCCTAAATATATTCTAAGCAAACACAATTAAAAATAAGGTTAATTCAATTATTTTTCGCGAAGCGCGCTATAGGTTATTTCAACTTTTTCGGCGAAATCGGTGTCGCAACGCGCATACTCTGCGCCTATACTCGAAACAATAAAAATCCGCTGCGATTCATCAAAATTAAAGTCAACGCCGGCCAATTAACATCCACTTTACGCGAAAGCCATATCTCGCCTGTAATACATCACGCGAAAGTAGCAGCCGCAAAGAGAAAAAGAGAGAGAGAGCGTTTAACGTTAAATATATTCAGCAGCAGCGGAGCACCTGTACAATTGAATATCAGCCCCCCTCTAAGCTAGTCCGTTGCGTTCGTGCATTCCGCGAACGATTTTTTAAAGGCTCTCTCGAGAGAGAGTCGCCCCTTTCATCGGGCGCTAAAAGCCGAGGGAGCGCTCGGCCACATACATACATAGGATTCAACGTGTATAAAGGGAGGTACGGCTAAAAATCCGCAGCGCTTTGAAATCGTGCAAAGCCCTCCCAGTTTCCGAGATCGCAAATTGCTAGGTGCAAGCGACGACGACGCCGCTCGGAAACGAGGGTTAAAAAAAAGGCTAGACTCTGGCATTACCCATGCTGGCGCTGCTCTGCGGTGGTGGTGGTGGTGAAGGTAGAGCGAAGGAGGTGGAGGCGCGAGTCTCCCCTCCGCAATTGGCCACCGCGGCAAAGACTGGGGGGCTCGTTACCGCTTGTAGCTCGCGCGCGCGGCATCACAATGTCCCGCTAGCGTTTGCAACAACAGTCGCCGCGATCCACGCGATATTAGCCGTGTCCGGTGAGAGGGCCGCAGAGGAGGGGGGGGGGAAAGATGAGGCCGCGCGCACGACGACGAAAAAGCGTGAGAGAACGCGCACGCCGCCGAGAGGATGATGCGAGCGGCCTCGCAGCGTGTCCCACGACACACAACCGAGAGCCGGGCATGCGGCGTAATGAGTAATATCGAGCGCGGCGAAATTCGCGTGAGCAGCGTGGGCCCCGCGAGGGCCGCTCGTCCTTACACCGCCGCGGAGTATACGACGTTGTTAACAAAACCCCAAGCATCAGAGAGCCTAGAACAGAGAGAGCTAACCCAGAGCTCTCTCTCCTCTCTCTCATTCTCTGTAATTTATCGCCCCGAACGAGCTGGCCCCGCGAGCTTTAAAGAACTCCCGGGATATTTTTCCTGGAAACGCGAGCGGCCAGTTATAGAGGATAAGGAGCTGTGTGTACGCGCGTCTATTTGCGTTGCTTTCTTTTTCGTTTTTCACTTCCGGATACAGCGGGGCAGCAAAATTAAAAACAAAAAAGGAGAAAAGAAAAAGAAACATAGCGAGTCGTCTATTCGAATTTGACAGAGGCTTACATAAATACAGCGTCGATATATCCGGGGAATATTTACGAGCGCGCGGGATAATTTATACACATTACGAAGTACAATGTATCAAATCAGCCGATACAAATCTCGATAAATATCTGTGGGGGCCCACTCGATCGGCTCCTTCGCTCTCCCTCGTCCTCTACCGGCATTTTTCGTATCTCTTCCTCTCCACGTTGGCCCCACTGCCGAGGCTACACCAGAGAGAATTCAAACCCCCACACACAGAGCCACACAGACGCGTGCACTCGTGGCAAATCTGCTTTGGCAATCATCGCGATGAGTGGTCGAAAAGTGAGTTGGGCAATCGATTTCCTCGCGCCTTCCGATTACGATCCGCGATACAGATGCAGCGAAGACTGCAGTAGTAGCATCGGCAGAGAGCGGCTAATGGCGGCGGCAGAGGTGTCTTGGCCCCGTCCTTCGGACCACCCAACCTGTTACGTAAGTGGCCACCTTCGCTCCGAGGCGAGGCAATCGCCGCCACCGCCGAGGAGAATGAGCGAGTGGGACGGAGAGAGGGCCCGCACGAGAGAGAGAGATCGTCATGGCTCGGGCACTCTCGCCGTGCGCGCCTCCTCGCCTCTCTTTCTCTGCTCTCCCTCTCTCACCTTCGAATGGACGCCCGCGCGCGCCCGCGTCACCCGGCTCCGCTAGAGTACTTTTTCTCCTCTCTCTCTCTTTCTCTCCCACCGGCTACTTTGTCGCTGGTTTTTATTATCTTGTTGGTATTCAACGCTCGTTTAATGCCCTCTGCTCATAAAAGCCCGCAGTTATTTTGGCGTTTTGTAGGTTTTACTTTTTTTTTTCCTTTTACGACAAATAAATTGAGTGTAAATGAAAGCGCGAACGCTGTTTCGTATAATAAACTAATATTAATGATATAATATTAGCGATACGTAACTATAAATAAACGCTTTTCTGTCTTATTAATGGACGTTCTCGAATATTATTCGCGTCATTTGTATCGACGGATATAATATGCTTTGAAAAATTAAAATTAAAAATTAATAAACTGTTTGTTTTATGCGCTGTTCAAAATTTACGAGGACCGGTTAATACAAATTTCTATTTAATAAACCAAACAAAAAATTTCAATCGATTAAACGTCTTACGAGACTTTTGAAAAAAATGTAAATTTAAAAATTTGGAAATTTACGAAAGAATATCAGCTGCATAGAGAGAAAATATTCTAAAGGCAGTATAAATATAGGGCAGCGTAGCCGGGGAGAGAGAGAACTATCTATCGGAAAGGGTGGGAGAGCGCAGAGGGGAGAGGAGCAGGAGTAGTAGCAATAGTGGTCTCGAGGCAAAGTGTAAGCCTGGAGGGCGAGTCGAGAGCGAGCAGACGTGGAAAGCGGCGACGGGTAGGGCCTTCCTCGGGACAGACTCGAAAGAGAGGGCGATTATCTGTGCTGCAAGAGAGAAAGAGAGAGGGGCAGAGGGAGAGAGAGAGAGCGGCTGATCCGCGCGTTCTAGGCCGGCCCGGTCCGATCTAAATCCCGTTTGCGAAACCCGTTCCTTTCGTCGCCGGCTCGCGCGCACGCGCTTCGTTTCGGGAAGCCCCGTATAAATCTCCGGGCGAGACAGAGCGGAGCTCGAAATACACGGCGCGCGCGCGTCTCCTCGACGCGTTCCTCGCATAATCGAAACTTCCCCATTGTGTCTTACCTCCTCCCCCTCGCTCGGCTGTACGCTCTGCTCTGCAGCGCACGCGCATTTTTTTTGCCCTCTCCTCGTTACTTTTTGCCCGGGCCGTTTTGTTTCTCGTCTTAGCGCGCGTGCGCGCATCCGCTCGCTTTGCGCTTATTTCGCGCGCGCGCGCCCGTACGTCTCTCTTTTATTTTCTCTCCGACTCTGTCCGAGAGCGCGAACTCGCAGAACTATTGGATTTGCTTCGGCTGCAGCTCGTTCTTTCCCCCCTCCCCCTTTTTTTTACTTTCTTTCTTTCTTCCTCCTCGATTTTTTTTTATTTCTCTGTTTTCGCGAGTCGAGAGTGCTTCGGTATCGGAAGGGCAGGTAATTTATGTACGCGCGCTTTTCGATGATCCTCCTTTTTTTTCTCTCTCTCTCGCTCTTCCCCTTAGCGACGATGTTGTAGTCTGCGGCTCTTTGATTTTTCATTTTCACAAGTTACAAATTCGAGCGTAAATGGATCTTGTACTAATTAATGTTATGGCTTTTTAATTGGCGAAAAAAAGGCGAGATTGAAAAAGAGCGTTTTAAAAAGCGCCGAGGGGATATTTCGTAATTTATGACGTGCCTTTTACTCGTACAGTTGTTATGAGCTTAAAACCGGGTGTTAACTCTTTTTTTATTTCGTTCGAACCTAGTATTTCAAAATTTTTTCCCTCGACACTTTCCAGCCGCTAAACACTAAAAATACGACGTGACACCCTAAAAATAATCACTGCTCTGTTTTCCGCTCTAACGATCTTCCACCAAATAACACTTATAATCCGATCTAGAAGCAATCGAAGCCTGGAAAAACGAGATCCGATTGATCCCAGCGATAAAGCGAGAAATTTACGAGATGCTATAGATACAACGCTCCGAGCCACACACAAACACACAGATCTGGAAGAAGCACCAGCAGCGATGCCGTCATCGCGTTGCGAGCAGCGTAGACAAACTGAGTCGAACCGACAAAAATTAGCCTAGGGACTCGAGGGGGGAGGGGTCAGGCCTCATCATAAGCGCGGCGGACCGAGAGCCCTCTCAGGGACACCGTCCGCGAGCCCAAAAGTCGTAGGCTCCATTGTCGCGCAGTCCTCGACTGTCGGACGTTTTACGACTTTTTTCCGTTTAAAAAAGAAGAGCAAGGAAGAATAAGACTAACGGTTCTCCGCGATACAGCGCTCTCCGGGAGTAGAGGGCAGGGGGGGGATGAGTCGAGAGCGCACGTAGCGGACTCGCTTTCGGACGTGCCTCGGGAAAGATTCGCCACTTTTATTGCACCGGACGAGAGGGAGAGAGGAGAGCTCGAAATTGCAGTGGCGAAGAGGGAGTCCCGGGTCTGGCCCACACCCCCGTTGAGAGACTTTACCTGGCCGAGGAGAAGAAGAAGTCGAGCACGCAGAGGCCCGAGCAAGCACCGACAGTCTGCGCTTGTGTTTTACTGCGAAAACATTTCCCGGTGATTTTTCCTTACGCGCCCTCCACGTTGCTGCACTGTGTGTTCGGATGGAGAGGAAAAACGAAAAAAATAGAGCGAGCGTTGAGATGTCTTTTCGACTTTGCGCTAATTCCAGTGTTTGTTTATCAAGTGCTTAGTTACCGTGAACTTTGAGGTCTTTTTTTTTCAAAGAACGGACGCTACTATGGTTGAATTTTGGTAAATATTACGAAGAAAGCATATTTTTGATTTATTTACTTTGGTTCGATATTCCGAGAAAAAGGCACATAGACGATTTCACAATACACGACGAGTAAGCAAAGCCTAATTAACTTAGAGTTCGCGACTGCGTATAACGCTCGGGCGATTCACGGAACGTTATTACAACTGTAGGCGATTCGAATTTCCATATATAATGAATCTCACGTGTGTTGCCATGATAAATCAAAAAGAAACAAGGGGATATCGGTATATTAAAATAACTCGAGCTTTAAAAGCAACCGACGTAAATTCATCTCTCGTTCCGAGGGTATACAAGCCTCTGCGTATTGGCAACCGAAATAATTAAGCCTCAATTTCGCGCAAGCAAGCAGCAGCACCACTAACCCCCCTCCCCCCGTCCCGCGCCTGGCAGGAGCGCAAGTAGTGACACATCGTAGCTTTAATGAGCAATTTATGAAATTGCTTTCTCATTCGGCAAAATGAGCATGAGGTGGTTTTGAAATGGGCACCGTGTGCCAGCCTCTCTTCCCATCCTCCCCAGAGTCCGAGCCTTCTCGGTATACGGCGAAAAACGAAGACGCAGCTCTCGACAAAGAGAGCGAGACTTTGCTTGGCGTGTCCCTCTCCCTCTTGCTGCAGCGCAGCTTGCAAATGTTTCGCCGCGCTCGGATATGCGATACTTCACAATTCTCGCGCGCGAGGATCGAGCCGCCGGGCGGCCCAGCGTAATATATAATGTGCGGTTAGATGCAAGACCACTTTTAACCGGTCGTAAATCGAACAAACGACGGGCCGCGCATTCCTAGGGGAAACCTGTTCCTCATCCCCACGAGGAGGAGCCGCGAACCCACCAGAGGGAGAGAAAGAGAAGGAGAGAGAGCAAAGACACGCGCTTACGGAGGCAGACTCGTCCTCCCGACCTATACCTCCCTCCGGTTCACCCCCCTGGTGGCCATTCGCCGCGCCGGCAGCCGACACTCCGTCCCGGCTACTAATGAACGCACGTGCAGGCGCGCGCCCAACGCTCGTCGTTCACCCTCTCTCGGACGCCCGCACGGATCGCCGGCGAGTATGATGAATTTCCGCGCGCCACGATTTATGCTAATCCAAGAGCTAAAGCCGACTCCAACTTCCATCCAGATCCGTATGTGTGGATGTGTAGTCATCTCTGGGAGGCTTTGGATAGTCGTAGAAGAGAAAAGGAAGGAGATCGAGCGCGACAGCTTTGTTTTTGGATATGTGTGCCAGAGTGCGTGGCGTTACTATAAATTATTTAGTAAATATTAAAAATGGAATACACAAAAATATGTCATGAATACAAGACCTTGACCGGATTAAACTTCGAAGTGGTTTCGGCCGGAAGTTAATGGATTCGACACTTACCTAAAACAAAAATAAAAGTTTTAATTAGAACTAATTCATTTGAATGATAATAATGTTTAAATAAATTTACATAAAAATTCATAGCAATGGTAACAAAAACAAATGCATAAAAAAATGGTCTAAAAATACCCCCCGGAAAGAACGATAACAAATTAAAACGGTATACGGGCAGTAGGCCGAGAGAAATCAGTAAGAAGAAACGAGATTAATCTTTCATTCATGGAACGCAGCACGAAATTCGGTTGCAGCGAGCGAGTGAACGAAAGAGCGAGCGCGAGACAGAAGGAGAGAAGGTCTCATTCGCACCGGGCGAAACTTATTTCCTGGTTATTTTCTCCTTGAACCGCCGCAGCCGCCGCGAGGCATCCTGGGGGCTCTCCGCGCGAATGGCAAGCCACCGCGAGAGGATCACGTCCGCACGCGCGCCAAATGAGGGGGTAGCTGCCGAGGCTGGCCAGTAGGCAGCTCTCTCTCTCTCTCTCTCTCGCGGGAGGAGATATCCTACGCGAATCACTTACGCCGTGAGCCATCTCTCTCGCAAACGCAATCGATCCTCGACCCTGGTAATACGATTGCTTTATATGCGGCCCTACGGCCGGTCGTCTCGGGCATCCGAGCAAATCTGCCCGCGTGTATTACACGCCCGTGAGCGAAGCCCCGAGAGCGCTCGAGTAAAGCATTGCGCGCGAGCGAGCACACGTACACGTGTGTGCTCCGGTGCGAGAATGCACGATACCCGCGCATCACGAGACCTCGCGCGCCCCTCCTGAGAGTAGTCCTCTCCTCTCTCCTCCTCGACCGTTGCGCAAACAGCGAGAAGCTGTGATTAAAACGATCAGCGCAAATACTCCCTCCTTTCCCCTGTACCTTCTGTAATTGTGTAACGGATGTATACGAGTA
Source organism: Anagyrus pseudococci (assembly GCA_030522585.1). Taxonomy (NCBI): domain Eukaryota; kingdom Metazoa; phylum Arthropoda; class Insecta; order Hymenoptera; family Encyrtidae; genus Anagyrus; species Anagyrus pseudococci. The sequence goes on along the minus strand of JAPYYQ010000681.1, from coordinate 39,270 downwards.
ATTGTCGAGTAAAAGTTTTTGGAAAACCATTTTCGTTTGATCCACCGCCTCTTCAAAATTTCGTTACTTCTCAAAGTTGAATACTTTTCTTTTTGCACGCGAACGATATTTATCGGTTATTTCTTCGAGTGCAGTCGGCGTTTATTCCAGCTAACCGTTGCAATGACACAAGTGCAGGTGCAAATGAACGAAGCCACTCTCGATTTTTCACCTGCGCCTCCGACCATTCGAACGCGATGTAGAAATGGAGACGTTCCTCCAAGTGGCAGGTATACGATCCGCGCGTAACGCTCAATTGGCCGATTGCAAAATTGAGAAATTCCGGGCCCGGACGGGCGGCCGTATACCGGCTCTTTTCCATCGTAAACTCGTAATTGCCGGTAATATTCGCCTGCCAGGCGTTTTTCTTCATCGCTTTAGCTCTATTTTAACCGATCTATTTCCATCGTCTGCCCGGCAATCATCAACTTTGTGCATCTCACGTAAACGTTACGTCGATTAATTTCTCCTTAGAATTTAGGCCGTATTAGAAAATCAATCATATCTCTTACACGTTATCGCCGGGCGGATAACGGAATTTTTTTTCGACTTTTCCTCGTATAGGTGAGCGCGATATGCAAGGACACGGCGCCGCATGGCATTGTATCGCGATTAAGCCCTGGCATGCGAGAGGCTAGAGGCTCGTAGCTCGCTGACTTACGAAGTGCCGAGACGCGGCTCGAGAGGTGGAAAAGTTATGACGGTTCACAACGATGCGCCGACGTATTTATTACGCGCGGCCCGGGGACGATATTAGGCCGGGCTGTGGGCTCCCCCGCCCCTCACTTTGCTGCTGCCGGGCCATCAGCGGAGCACGGCTGCGCCAACCTGTCGTCCGTCCTGTATCATTAGCAGCCCGCCGGTAATTTAACATCAGCAGCTCTCTCGGCCGGTTTGCTCTCCTCGTCCTCGGCGCTCATCCCCACCCATCCCCTCTCTCCACTTGCGCGAATTTGCGCTTTTTCATCTCACGGCGAAATTGATATTTTTTTATTCCTCACAGCCTGAGAAATAACTCGTCTCTCTTTATTGGCTCTCGGCGGGGGAGAGAAGAAATTTCAAATTTTTAAAGAACACACGAATTTCTTTTGTTTCGCCCGTAGATTAGAAAATTGAATAATTTATATACCGAATATGGTTTTTTATGCGTTTCAATTATTATCTTCTTGGTTTTTTTTTCGTTCACTCGATGGAAAACCACGAGTTAAATATTCGACCGGAGAATTTCGTTATCGCTTGTTTAGTCGTTTTTAAATTCGTACATACGCGCTGCAGGCGCGGCATTCTTGGCAAAACTTTGTTATCTTAATTGCTTTCAATATCTAATTGAATATTTAAAAGCTTGTCTCTCTCTCTCTCTCTCTCTCTCTCTCTCTCTCTCTCTCTTTCTCGCTGTCTCTAATTCGCCGATACTTTAACCGAGTGAAAATTACGAGGCTATTGTCGCGCACTTTTCTCCAGCACAAACGAACAAGTCGTGTTTTAAAAACATCGCTTGATCTCAGCTGACGCGTACGCCCAACGCCATCGAGAGTGAGAATTATTTATTTCTGCTTCATCCACGCGTGAAAAAAAAAGCTTCGTTATCAAAATAATTAAAGCAGATCGACGAAACAAAAACAAAAAATAATAAAAAAAATGAAAAACTTTATTATCTTCCACGCGATAACATTCCTCGTCCCTAAACTCAAGAATTCATTCGTATGCGAGCCACGTGTGTATCCAAGCCAACATCGAGGCGTTTCCTCACCCCATCCCCGCAAATCGCCGCCGGACTTTACGATTTTTTAATAGCCCAGCGAAGGTAGTAGGTCGAAAAAGGGGATGAATAAGCCGGCGGGAGTGAAAAAAGAGGGGAAAACAAATTTAGCGCGTCGCATTAGAAGTGTTTCATTATAGCTAAATACCTGCAGCAGCTCCGATTAGAAATGCACGCGAGAGGGATAGGTTGTATGGGATAGCGAAAGAGAGGGAGAGCTGGAGCGCATAGTCTTGGCGCTGAAAAAAAATGGAGTGCGAAGAGAGATGAGGGCGACCGTTGCGGTCGGCGCGCGGAAGGGCCGAGGAGGGGAGTGGAAGCGGGAACAGCGAAAGAGAGAGAGCTGGAGGCTAAACGAAGCGTCGGAGTGTGTTGGCTGGCAGGGAGGCAGGTGCTGGCCGTAATGGCCGCCCATCGAGCCGCGAAGTGGCAGCAGGCGAGAAGGACGGAGAGCGAGCAGGGGCGCAGGTTCGTCGACTGCCGGCACTGCGCTGCAGCCGCGAGGAGGCAAAAAGAGTCCGAGTCTGAGTTACGGGCTTCGAAATCTATTTGCAATAATATTCCCTCTCCGGCTCGCTCGCGTATCGCGCGGGATCTCGCGTTTATTAATTGAATAGCAGCCGTGTGATCTTTGCCACGCACGAAAACGGCCCCCACTCTTCCTTCTTTTTTTTTTTACTTTTGTTAATCCTTCTGTGGCGTCTCGGGGCTTGTTTTATGCCGGCAGTCGTCTCGTGGGAATGGTAGCGGCCCGTTCGACCGATATGGCGAAGACACGCGCGCTGGGCATTACACGCGGGGGCGGGCGCGGCGCTGGAATTACGCGCTCGTGAGCGACGTTGGCGGCGAGATTCTCTATTAATCCAAATAAACGGGTATTTCGAGGGGCCAACGGGGCAAGCAGGCGCCACTGATTGCGCGTATATGTATACTCGCTGACGATCAGACAGTCCCGGATAACCTCCGGAGCTCCAGTCTCTCACGATGTCAATGGACAGGTTCAAGGATGCACCAGGCGCCCCTTTATTAGCGCTAAGCATAAGTCCTTATACTGCTTATTTTCCTATGCCAACTACACCTCTCTCTCTCTCTCTGCTGTGCCGCTATTCCTACTGGCCGCCTTCTATCTTGCCGCCGCTCTAACTCTCTACAATTTCAGCTGTGCTTTCAACGCGAGCGCCTCGCTAACTAAATTCACGTATTAATTCGTGCATTATTGCAAAAAATCAAAATCTTCATTTTTTATCGATAATCTTAACAAATTTTCGTAAAGAAAAAAAAACATTCGGTACAATTTTAAGCAGATCCGTTTGTCAATTCCGGAGCCCCAAAAGCATAACGGGATTAAAAAAAGTGTTTTCCATTACAGAAAATGGTACGAGGAAGGTAGCCGCGGAGGAGAGCCGAGAGAATCCCATAGAATTAAATCGACCACACGAAATCATTGCGCAAGAGAGCGAGAGAAGAGAGGGGGGGAGGGGACGAGTTGAAAGAGCCGGCGTTCCGGGAACCACTCAAGTCGCGCGCATACGTAGCCGGAGCGCGCTTCTTACAGAGTAGCGGAGCGGAGGGATAAAACGAGCGCTGCATTATCATTCAATAAAACAGCTGAGCCCGGCTCGTAGGGGGCCTGTACGCTCTCAACGTACGCTCGGCGCCTTATTCTTATCGACAAATAGGCGCGAGTAGAAGCGCTAGCGAATGCTCGTTTCGTTGATAGCCCAGCGCGTGGACAGCCGCGGAAAATTAATCGCGAGCGGGGGAAAAAGAGAGAGAGAAAAAGGAGAAGCTCCGGCGATATAACTCAACGTGTTCCTCGCGCGCGCGGCGAAATTTGCAAAACAGCTCTCCGAGATAGAGAATATAAGCCCGAGAGCGGGAGTGGAGGGGAGCAAGGGATTCTAGAAGCGTATATAGCCGCACGCGAGAGCCGCTCGTTCATCAAATCGCCGCGCGGACGGCCTGGGCTCTGTATACAGTCCGGGGCCTTGTAAGACATAACTGCAGCGATGTATGGACGTGGACTGAAAAAGTCGGCGTGTAAACTGTAATATTGGAAGAATCGGATTAACCTGATTTTTTTTTCTCTTTTTCTTTTTTTTTCATGCGAGAGTCTTGTTAGTACGAAGCTACTGTACTTTCAGAAACGTTATCGTAACAGTTGGTAGTGAGTTATGGCTGGCTGCACTTCGCGCGAGATTTTCCCCTCTTATTGTAATGTGTAACGAGAACAAATTCAAAACGTTGCTTTATTGAAAATCGAATTATAATTAATTTTGAAGTTTTGGGCAAAAGTGTGATCGGCGCGTTCACCGCTGGCGCATATTTTCGCGCGAATTGCAATCGTCCTTTTGCCTCTAATCTCTGTCAGTGTGTTTCCGTTATACTTTTTATTGCGCGCCGCGTGCTTTATTTCGCGTCTGTTTGTCTCGTCGTCATAAAGCAAGGGGGAAAAACTTGCTGAAACGGTGAAAAAATTATGCATGCGTTTTTCTTCGCGACTTCAACGAGTTTTTTTCCTTTTTGTTTTCGTTATACTTTCTCTCTTCCTTCGTTTCTTTTTCTCCCCCGAGGGCGCAGCCATTGTTGCATGTAAATTTTTCATGTAACGCGTTGTAGGATCGCCGTTTTATTCATTTAATAAGATTTATTTATTTGTTGATTGTGAAATTTTGAAAAATTAAATTTTTCACGCCGGCAATCGCGTAGATCTTGTTTGTATGATTATTTTAATGCGATGAATAGTTGATCTTCGCGTGAGAATAGATAAAAAAGTAGCGATAAAATTAAATTAAAATTTAATTTAATTACTGAAAAGCTCGATTAACATACACGCATTATAAAATTTCGATAAAAGTTTTTTTTTTAATTCCTCGACTAATTTGTAACTTACACATGGGATAGAAATCTAAAAATAAAAATGATTTTCAATTAATTCAAAACCTCTCTAATTTCGCTCGAACGAAATAAAAATACAGATCCAACACTTGTTATACATAATGAGTTGTAATTCAATCGCAATTACGGAGCAACGTGCATATACTCTCTATCTCTCTTTTTCCCTCTCTCTCTCTTGCGAGAGAGAAAGAGAGAGAGAGCAGGCGGGCGCGTGGAAAACACGGCATTCCGCGCTGAATATTAAAAACGCGTTATCCGACAATTTCGGTCCCATCAATTTCCAGAATCCCAAAAAAGGAGAGGACGCCTGGGGAGGGGAGGGAGGTCAAATTAAAAAAGGCGCGCAAGCAACATTAGAGGTGCGCGCGGACCCCGGCGAAATTAATAAACAATTTTCATACTCAATAAATTACGATGCAGCTTTCATGCACGCGCGCTCGGGCTCATTATGTACATCAACGGCAACGCTCTATTACCCCCTTCGCGCGCCGGCGGCCCGAAAGCTTAAACAAAAGATGCGTATCGAGCGCAGGAGAGGGAATAAAAAAAAAAAAGAGGAAACAACGTACATAATCCGGGACCCGGCTAGCCGCGCAAAAAACAACTCTTGCCAACGGTTCGACTCAGCGGCTGCGGGGGAGGGGGAGACACATGCAAATGCCGGCCCTCTCTCTCTCTCTCACTCGCCGCGCTCGGAGATAATGAGCGATTCCTTTCGACGCCAGACGCTGCAGCGGAGGTAGCGGCGTCAAAGTGCTCCCATGAATGCGAGAGGAGCCCGAGATGCTGCTGCTGCAACCGCCTCCTCCTCCTCCTTAGCTCAGGAGCTCGCACCCTGGGGGGATAAGATTATACGCCGACTTTTTTTCTCGGCGGCCCGCTGTAAGCTAGTCGCGCGAGCGCGCGCCAAGTCCCCCGCGCATGTTTTTCGGACGGTCAGTATATGTGGGGGCTCGGGAGAAGGAGCAGCGCCGGCCGAAAGGGCGTACCGGGGCCGAGTCATACAGTCTCTCGCGCCTGTGTTCGCCCGTCTGTGGCTCGGCGCGGCTGTGAATGTATTATACATAGAGACTCGAGTAAGCTTATGTGTGTGTGCGCCGAGCGGTCGTACAAGGGGGACGAGCTCTCTCTCTCTGCCGCCGGCTGCGCCTACCGTGCGAGTGTGCGTGTGGCTGCACTCGATCACCGAATCGCGCGCGGGCGGGCTTCTAGCCGGGGAGCCGGCGACCCCGTGAATCCCGGCACCTTGCTGCCCCCCTTCCGATCATCGCCTACTCCTCCGCCGTGTTTATTTCCTTCTCTCTCTCTCCTCTTGCCCCACTCCTCTGCCCAGCTTATATTCTAAACGGCCTCTCTCGCGCGCGCGCGGCCCAGAGATATTTTCGACTTTTTGCGGTGTGTGGTTTTTGATCCAACTAGGCACCTATACATATGCCAACGGGTTAAATTTGTGTGCCGCGTATATGCAAGAGCCTCACGTCGACTAGGGCCACACATTTCCCTTCAATTTTGTGCCACGTTTATGCTCAATCATACGTCATTATAAAAGCAATTGAGAAAAGTGGATTTTATTGCGATATGGGCAACAAAACAGCAACAACGAAAATATTCATTTTCGATTAATGTCCGTTTGACTTGTGCAAATATTATCCCCTCGTCCGAGCATTTATTCAATTAATTATAATTTATTTGCGAGCATAATTCTACACAAGTTTAAAGTCGTAAATAACGAAATTAAATTAATTGTGCGATGTATTAAATTGTTAATTTACTCTTCAAACACTATACAAGCACGAAACAATGTTATATAATTTTATTTTTAATTGTCGGTGATAAAATCTACATAAACGCTATGCCAAAGCATATAAATAAAAAAAATGTAGTTCTAAAATTATCCGCGTTGCAATTAAAAATCATACTATTCTTGCGATTAAAAAAAAGGAAAAGAAAAAAAACGAAAAAGGATAGATATAAATTCAATAACACGCGGTGTTCCGATCAAAAAGATGCCTCTCACTTTTGAAACAACGCAACCATAAAAATGTCTATAAATCATGAATTCTCTATTACGCACGTGTTCGACATACAGCTGGCAGGGTATATATCGGGCAGAAGGGAAGGGGGTGGGGTAAGGGGGGGGGGCGGGGAGAACGGATATATCGGATGCTCGATGGCAATCAGTCGATTGGGATGTATCTCAGGCCATCTAATACGGAGCCAGGGATAAAGGTGGGTGGTTGGAGCGGGAAGGGGGGAGGAGGGGAGTGTATATCGACATCGAAGAGGGAGAGAGAAAGAGAGATATAGCAAGTGGGCGGCCTGGATCGTTGGAAACTGCAGCGACACATGCAAAGTTTTCGATTCCAAAAATGGCTCTCGCCCTCTCCAAGCCCCTCTGCTCCCCCGGCCGAGGCTTCGGGAGAGTCGTTTTCAATTACTTTGATTGAAGCGCCGGCTGTAGCTCGGCCACTCGGTTTTCTCTCTGTGCCGGCAGTTAAGTCCGGGCTTGTACTTGAGAAGGAGAAAGAGAAGAGGGCCTGGAGGAGAGGACGTTACGGAGCCCGAAGGCGTTAGTCTCATCGCATGGCGCGGGGCAGTTGGATTTCTCGAGGACTAGACTATAAGCGCGGCTACGTTATTAATTACGCGCGCGCACGGCGATTCCGTGGCCGTTCGCCTTCTCATTTACTTCGGGTCTGTCTTCTTTTACGAACAGTTCTTTATTTTTTATTGGCACACATTTTTTTTCAATTGCTTTTTGAGATGTATGTGGTTTATTAATTTTTACGAGCTTACACATGGATGGTACAATTTATTTTTACTTTCTATTTTGTTTTGACAATTTTTGTGGTTGTGTTGCGCGATCGATCAAATTTTGTTTACATAATTCTTTTTACCGGCGTTATTAATATGAACAAATAAATTGTTCAATATTTTTTATAAAAATAATCTGTAACATTTAGTTTAAAGTAAACGTTAAATACTGTGATTTTCCGATCCGAGAAGAAAGAGAGAGAGAAAAAAAATTAATGTTTTTATAAATGGCACATTTACTTATCGGAGAAACCTTTAAAGCACATAGTGGCGCTTGGGCGCTCATTATGCAAGTTAAAACTGTATACCTTGTCAGGTGATTTAGATAAGGTTTTATAACCCCGTTATCATTCGAAGGCGATTACTTTAAAAGTAGCGAACGCGAAGAAATGGGCATTGTACAACATTGAAATAAAAGTCATATTCTCGGTGCTCGAGCGGCTCTCTACGCGGCAAAAATGCAGCGCCATTAATTATTCGCCTGGAGCCGGGGGCGGAGGGCGCTGAGAGCAGGAGCGCGCAAAAAATTCGATAAAATTTGCCCAAAATGAGTCGCGGCCAGTTCTCTCTTTTTTCTCTCTCTCTCTCTCTCTTTCTCTTCTCGGCGATAAATGAATTTATTATTAAATACCAAGGAGAAATTTATGTCTCGTTAAAACACGCAACTCGTAACTCGTTCGCGCGATTTGCAGATGAGAGAGCAGTCCTGCCGGGCACTCGAGAGAGAGCCAAGCGTCAAGAAGGGGAGACTGTTGGAAAAAAGGAGGACGAGCGAGAGAAAAGAGCAGCCGCAGCACGCACAGGCGCAGGAGAGAGGAGGCGAGGAAGCAAAAGGATGAGCGGAAGGGACCGGCCTGGAAGAGCAGCAGCAGCGGCGCAGGGGCGGAGAGGAAAGTAGCCGTGGGAAGCGAGGAGCTGCCTGCATTGCCGACGGGACGAGACACAGGCTCCGAAGAGAGAGAGTATACACACAGAGCGAGAGTAGGAGAGGCAGTCGGCGCTGGTGGCAGCAGCAGCCTCATCGCCGGTTGATGCTGCGCTATACTACGGGCAGGAGGTGGAGGTAGAGAGTAGCTACTCCGAGTGGGAGGGAGAGCTTGAGAGAAACGAGCCGGTGGGGCGCAGAAACGGGCGAGCGAAACGAGCCGAGCTGCGATTTCGTCGTCGTAAACGTCAGCGTTACGGTTACAGCGCCGTTCCGCAGCCGGTTTATATCGGACGGAGTTGCTCCCCGAGGTACGTAACACCTACCGCTTGGCCCCGGCGTATATATAAACGCGCCGGGATCCTCTACCGACGACCACGAGGCGCTCGAGAGAGCACGTGCTTTCTATTTGCGCGGGAAAAAACGACAGCAGCAACGATTCGGGCCTGTTTGCCGCCTACGCGTATACCTTTTTCTCTCTTTTTTCGTTGGGACTCTTTAATTTTAATCTACGCGAGTTTCGATCGTTCGATTTATTTCTATGAATGATGTATTAACGAGCAGGTTCTACCGCATTGTTGCTCTCTCTCTCTCTCTCTCTCTCGCTCTGCTCGATGAATTATTGATTCGTCCGGTATTGATCAGCGCAAAGCCTAATGTTTTGAGCGCGCGATTTTATTCATTTATTCATTAAGCACTTTCTGTGCGTCATAAAAGCAATTAAGGTGTTAATCGCATGAAAACCTACGGATCCCTGACTGTTATAATTACCTTTGATTTCTTATTTTGTCATTTTGTGCAACAGAACTGTACACTTTTTATCAAATACTTTCAGTATTAGTAAAACGTTGTCATTAAAAAATTTACATTTTTTTCATTATTCATCGCGCAGCATCATTTTAACCCCTACGAAATCAGCCTAATTTTCTCATTCGACCCAGTGGGCCAGAAACCCACAATCTAATGTGATTTTAAAAATGCCTAACCGACTCTGTCTGGCACGCATAAAACGCTTGTTATTTTCCAAAGGTACACACAACCGAGGGCGACGAGGGGGAAGACCCCGCAGACAGAGTCCTACAAACGGAAAGAAGAAAAAGTGGCGTCTAAGGGTGTCGCCGTGCTTTGCCGCCCCCTCTAATTACCCTGGAGGAGCAGCAGCGGCGCCCCTCTCAATGAGAAACCGTAAATATCTGCTCGGAGCATCTGCGGAATGAGAGAAAGTGATCTACTCGCTCGGCGGCGTTAGAAGGAGGAGGAGGAGAACGAGCCGAGGAGGCTCGAATTTTCTCGCCCACGCCCGCGTCTCCAGCCGCATTTTCCCCGAAGAGAATGGAGGGGGAGGCCGAAAGACGCATTGCGCGCGTCGTGCGCAGGTAAAGAACGAGCCTTAGGGCGCATTCAAATTCACGAGATTTCAAGCTAGCGATAAAAGGAGCCCGAGAGAGAGCGAGCGGGTGTAGTTAGCCGGATGAGGAGCCGTTTACGAAGTACGGCTTGTTAAGGAGCTTTTAATGCCCGCGACGATTGCCCCGCGAGCGTATACGCGAGAGATTTCATCGATCCCCCACGCTCTATCTCTCTCTCGCGCGCTCTGGCGTTCGCGAAGCGATAAATCAGCGACCGGCTGGGGCTAGTTGTCCTACACATCGCAGAGCCCCAAGTGATTGAGACGTGAATATCGCGCCGGCGCGCTGCTACTGTGATTATTAAAGCGAATTTGCATGAGTGCATAAAACATAACACACCGCTCTCTGTGTGTGTACGACCACCCCTTGTAGACGTACTCCGTGTAATTTTACGACAAATATAATGCTATCGCGTTGCGCGCTGCCTATCGCCGGCGATCGTTTTCAATCAATACCGGTAAGTCGAGAACGTCGGACTTTTTAACAAGGGCGATATGTTCAACGCGTGTTTTCGGTCTTTCAAAGGAGCTTCAATTTCGTGTTTTCGTGTTTCAGTGAAAACGTGTACGTGTCTAATCGCTCTGATAGTACAACACGTTTATATAAGTATCTTTTTTTGTTCAAGGAGAGATGGGAGGGGGTAAACGATAACACGCTTATCAGCAGCCGCAAAACGAATTATATTCGTATCTACCCAATTTTACACTTGATTATCCCGAGGTAAATCTTATTTTCCTTTCGCTCTTACCGAGCCTACTATCAAAACCAGGGAACGCGAGTAACAGAAGCCACAAGAACTTCCGAGAAACTACAGTGAGCGATCGATCGCGAATACCACGGCGACTAGTTTGTCATTGCACAACGCCGGTCGCTGAGTCGGTGAAAATCACCTCGGGGCATCAATCGCGCTCTCCCGAGGCATTCGAGTTCACGGCGTATGAATCTGCGCCAGCAGCAGCCAGTCAGCAAGCCATTAACGCATTTAATCGCGCACACGTAATGCGCATTCGTCTTAGAGCGACACAACTGGGCCCCGAGTCGGGGGGTATACATCTCGCGTACATTCGCGGAAGCGCTTACGCAGTGAAACTCTCGAATGGCCAAGTCGAAAGGGGGTAGTCAGCGATCTTGGAGATTAACAATATATCAGGGTGAAACAGGGGGGGTACAGTGGTTGGGACTAGCAAGTGAGGCCTGGAAATGGAGATCGATCGCCGAGTCGATTAGATTACACGCACGGGAGGCAGCAGCGCGCTCGAGGCGTAGACACGCGCGCGCTCGGTAGCGCCGGCAGTTATTAAGCGGCCGGCCGCCGAGTCAATGATAGCGCGAGAAGTAGCGGTAGGGGGGGGGGATCTTTCTCTCTCTCTCTCTCTTGCGGGCGGTAGCGATCGCGTGCGCCCGATCCTCCGGCGTATAACGTACGTTAGCGGCGAACAGGTTCCGACTTCTCTCATCCCGCGCGCCTCGATAGATCGATAATTCAGCCTCTTCGTCTATATTAGCGCGCCCGGAGAGAGGAATGCTACTCTCCTCGCGCCTTCGCGCTTGTAAGCCGCGCCCGGTTTCCGCCCGAACTGCGCCCCACCGAATTAGTCAGCTTGTTTATTCCGCGTAGACTACTGTGGGGGGAGGCAGCAGCAGGACGGGGGGGCGATTTTGATCGAGCTTTTAAAGAGTCCGGCGTCGCAGAGACTGGATATAATTAATTCTTCGCGCGCTCGCGCTACTAGTCCGGTCCTTTTCTCTCGGAATACACGACAATTGTTTTTATTGCGTCCGCACGTCCGATAGAACACTCGCCTATCTTTCCTTCTAATGGATATAAATTGAGACGCGAAGCGAAGGAGACTTCGATATACGCCTACGCTCTTTTATTCTTTTTCATTTCGAGATTTATTCGGTTTTGATGGATCTCAAAATACATTCTCTATGTGGCGTTTCGAGCAACAAACATTTTCATCATTTCAGTATTAATCATAGACAAAAAAAACAATAAAAGTTCCAAGAACCGATAAAGCGGTTGAATTATTATTCGCCGAAATTGTAATATTTTGATTCTTAGGTATGTGGCGTACGTGTAAAGTTGACGAAAGAAAGCTTCAGATAAAACGCGGCGGCCTACGTCACATGACGAATGGAAAAAGCTCGGGACACTCATGAAAGAGACCTTGGGCCAATAGAGATCTACGCTCTCGGGAAGATGATCCAAGGCCGCTCGAAACAGCTGAGAAGGCACATCCGAAAAGAGAGAGAGAGAGAGAGAGATCGAGAGTTATAGAGAAGAAGAAGAAGAGAGCGAGAAATGGGGCTGAGGCCGGTGCCGGCCGATGATTATATATGTATACGTAGAGGGGCGTCCCGAGGCGTGCTGCTGCCGCGATATCCTGCGGACCGAGAACAGCTGACTGCTCCGGAATTCGGCTCCCGGAGGGGTGACCCGGTGTGCGTGCGCTCGGCCTATGTGTGTCAGAGGCGGACAACCGGGCGCGCGTGAGAGAGAGAGAAGGAGCGACTACTGCCGCCTCGTAGCCCACTTGAACCCTAATCGGGGAACGCGGCGACGTTGAACCCTCTTCGCTCCCATTATATCGCTCTCTCTCTCTCGCTTCCCCCTCACCCGCTCCTGCTCTCGCCGTTATGTATATATACGCAGGCGTATAAAGTGCCGAGCCGATTTTACACGCACTTGACTCTATTCTTGCGCGCGTATTATAGAGAACGCACGCGAGGAGCCCCCTTTGCGCGCCCCTCCTTTTCGCGCCTCTATGAATTTCGCGTTTCGAGAGGAGAGCAAAGGAGAAGAAAATTGATTGCCCGAGTTGGAAGAGCCCGGGCTGTCCGTAAATACACGCCTCTCTCTCTCTTTATGGCTGACAAGGAAAACGTACCACCACCTCTTGTGTGTGTGTGTACCTGGGGTGTGTAGCAGCTCCACGACGGCAAATGGAGTTGTATAGTTTGAGGGAAAGAAATTTTAGGGCTCGTTGGATTATCCGATCAAAGAATCGACTGCTGCCGGAGATAGATGTCCCGGGCAGTGATGTTATAGGTGCGGTGTGCGTGCGCAAACAACGAACACCGTACACGTCTTTCCATCGGAAGTAATGGCGTAACATTTGTCAAGTAGAAAACACTCGGCTCTGGTTAGGCAGCTTGTATACGGTATTAAGTCAAAATTCAAGTCCTACGGCATGGATAAATAAATAAAGCGGACGCTATCAAAAAAGCCGAATGAATGAAAAGAGTCGAGGGAAGTGAAAAAAAAAAACGTTCATTCTCTGGTTGGGTTTCAGCGGGGCATTACTCGCATTCTCGGGCGACGATAGACAAACTCGGCGTTGCACGTCTGATTTTCCGGGAGATAAGGAGCCGCATTCGCGGGCCGCGCGATATCTGGAACGCGATAAAGTCCACTGTCTCGCGACTTTTCATGCGTGCCCTCGTGTGAGTGTGTCTACAGCTCTCGGGGCTTTGAAATAAATCCCAATAGCTCGAGAGCTTGCTAATACAGCGACTCCGGCGATTCGTTTTCTCTCTCTCTCTCTCTCGCTCTCGGGTAAAAAGCTGGATTTGCGTGAGTAGACGAGATCGGCTTTCAGCAACGAGCTCTGCTCTCCCCCCGGCCTCCAGGTCGCGTTTTGTTTTATGTATCGATTACTCGGGGCCGGAGGTTGAGGATCGCTGTGCGTCGCTCCGCGGATGTTTATGAGCTCTCGCGGGCCCTGCGGGGCATATTTTTATTTCGGCCCCCGGGGCAGGGAGTGTGCGCGAGCCGTATCTGCCAGCTCTCTTTGTGTCTTGGAAAATGCACTTTCTCACGAGATTCGTTTGATTTATTCGAAACGAGTTTTTGAGGAAAATTTATACGATTCCGGCGCTGGTGATTGAGTCGTTTAATGGAAAACTGTGCCTAAGCGCCTTTTTTCTTTATGTAAATTTATCTCGTATTTTATTTGCACGTTGAAAATGCTATTATATAATTGCCATTTATCAGTTTCTCCCTTTTATCGTCACGTTTTTTTTTTATTTCAATGCAAACTTTTCTTTTCAAGGTGTACGCAGTTCGACGGTCAGCCAGATAAGTGGATACGTCGGGTCTCGCTTGCCAGCGAGAGCGATTCTGTTATCTCGACGGGGATTCGGAGTAGCAGCGCCAGCAGCAGCAGCGTCGGCGGCGGCAGGTACGCAGCGGCATTAACAGCCCCAGCTCGCCGGGCAAAACAACTGCTCGACGCATTGGTTTTTGCGCGGCGATCGTCGAGAGCTCTATACTTTATTGGCTAGCCCGGGCGAGAATGCGGGGCAGCACAAGGCTACACATGCCCCCGGCACCCGCTACCGATATGTGTGTTTGGTCCATTCATCCGAGAGAGGGGGGGGGGAGAGCCCAGCGCCGGAATATTTTTAGTTCGGCCCGGCGATAAATTTACGTTAAACTTTGCCGTCGAACGAGGCGAGAATGAGGGAAAGAGAAGGCGAAAATCCAGCGGCGGCATGACGAACGCGCCCGCGCCTATATTTCAATCGGAAGCCTACTGCGCCGGCAAATACTCGCGGACCAGTAAAATTGCTTCGAGTTCCGCGTATACGCAAGACAGTCGTCATCGAAAATCACTTCGTTGAAATTAGCCGGGCAAAACAATGAGAACTAGAGGAGCAAAATAAAGGCGGGGGGAAATGTTTTGCTTTTGGGAATAGGTTTTAAAATAGAGCACGGCCAAATACAACCGATGACGGTTACGTTGTAAATTCGAGTTTTCCTCTCGAAATTCGACCGTATTACGAGAGAAAGAGACATTTATTAAATTTCATAAAAGTTACCGCGTTGCGGATAAACGTGTGCGCGAAATCGAAACGTGGATAGATACGAATGATATTATACGTATATTTCGTAGATTTATTCTGGTTATTTTCTGATTTAATATTGTAAATTGAAATAACGGTTTGTGATTGTTTTAAAAAATATCGAAATTCACGCGTGTATTTTTATTATTTAGACGTTTTAATAAAACATGGAATTTCTCGACAAAAATTATTGCAAAACAATTAATAGAACATTTATAATTTTTCACCGTAAATAAAAGAAAGCTTCGTTCTCGATGGAGCTTGCAATAACGCAAGCGGACATTTTTAAAAACCTATCGTCGCGTCCGCCCTTTAAAGAGGCGCATTGGCCATCAATCACAAGTCGCTTGTTCTCGCCCCCTCGTGTGTCCGGCGTTCTCGACCCACATCTAGCTGGGGCTTTGCCCTCGCAAAAACTCGCAATCGTGCCCAATTGACTTGGCAAAATCGCCGGCCTCTCCACTTAATTTCTCGGCTTCTTTCTCTCTCTCTCGCTCCCGCCGAAACGCGCACATTCACCCCTCTATTAAACACCTCGGTTCTCCGGTGGGCGCACCCTCCCCGGGCTCCGACGTCCCCACGCGGCAAAGGGCTCTCGCGGAGGCATACACGCACGTATACACGCGTCCAGCGTGGCCGGGAGAACGGGCGGAGGAGAAAGCGGAAGAGAGAGAAAGAGAAGAGCTGGGAGAGAGGCCCAGAGCGCCACTGGCCCGAGAGCCGAGGGAGAGAGAAAGATAGCAGGAGGCGGCGCGGCCGAGCACGTGCTCTCTCACCCCGTGTGTGTATCCGTCTGTCGTGCGGCGGCCGCGGCGCTCCGGGAGCGCGTGTGTCGTAGACGCTCGGTCCGCTCTGGGCGCTTATGATAATTGGCTTTTCAGGTGGCTTTGGGCCAGAGGAAAAAAGGAGACTCACCTGCTATGGCCATCCAGGGGTAGAAGGTATGGTTGGCGGGCTGCTGGTGCAGCTGGGTCGCGACGGGCTGGCTCGCCGCGGAGGTGTTGATGCTGCAGGTGTTCCAGGAGGAGGTGAGCGAGCGGCTGGAGCCGTTGTTGCCGGGGCTCGAGGCCGCGTCGCCGGCGCTGACGAGGCCGGAGTAGCTGCCGACCCGGGAGCCCTCGGGGGTGCACGCCGAGGGCCGGACGACCGCGGAGTTGGCCGCGGCGCTCTGGCTCCCGGCGACCGCGCTCGCCGACTGCCAGACGTCCTTGACCGCCGCCGCGGCCATGACCGCCGCGTAGCCGTTCTGGTGGGCGGCCGCCGCCGCGGCGGCCTGCTCCTGCTGCTTGCAGTCCTTCCCGGCGGAGGCCGTGTACGAGGAGCTCGTGTGCCCGCCCGTCGCCTCGGGCGTCGACGAGTAGAGCTTGCACGCGGTCGCGACGCTCGCGTCGTACGGCGAGTCCTGGGGCGGCCGCGTGTTCGTCCCCCCGCCCGGGTGGATGCCCAGGCTCGAGGAGCTGTGGTGGTGGTGCTGCGACGAGGCGTACGGCGACATCCCGAGCCCGAGCGGGAAGCTCCGGTAGGCCGCCGCGGTCGCCGGGTCGTGGTGCTGGCCCGCCGCGCTGCTCTGGTGGTGGTGGCTCCCGTAGAAGCCACCGGCGCTCTGCTCGAAGTACGAGTTCATCCTCGCCCGATTCCGCCCCGACTCGGCGCGCTTGCGGCTTCCTTTTCTCACTGACCGCCTCTTTCACACTTGCACTCGGCCCTGATCCGCTTCGAGTCTCTCTCTCACTTTATCCGACGGCTTCAAACAAAAGCGCGCGCGAATCCAAGCTCGAGATTCAACGCATAGTCACCACACGATATCAGCTCTGTATCTCTCTTATGTCCAACACGCTTATATTAGCACTGCACTTGTTTCGTCACTGCGCTCTCAAGTGTCCGGAGCACACCAGTAAGCCACGCTGCTTCTACGAAGCGAGTCGTCGTCCGAAAAAGTCTGTAGCACTAAACATCCTCGCTGGAGCTTTGGCCCGCTGTCAAGCGCTTCTCAAGCTCCGCGTGTCCGGAGCGTCAAATGCGCGGGCTCGTGCCCATTCGGCAGCGGGACCGCGGGAAACACACTGTCGATGAGAGGAGCAGAGCCGCTCGTCGCTCGTTAAACGCTTACGAGGCAATAAACCGGGCAATATAAGCCGGGCTATAAAACCGGAGCTCCGACTGAGCGGGAGTCCAAGTGCCGGCACGCGACACAGCCTCTCGACGCGCCTCACTGGCTCCTCCTTCTTCTCGGCTCCTCTCTCAAGCGTTGCCTGCTCCGAAGGAAAATCGTGAAAATCGTCCAGGCGAGTAATTGATCCTTGATAATCAGCAGGAGTGAACTCACGGCCGTGATGTCACAGCAGACCGAGGGCAAAGGGCAAAGGTAGTGGTCGCTGGTGCACGGCTGACAGTAGTGACGGCTCGGCGATTGGAGAGCGTAGGTGAGAGAGTGGCGCGCACGAAGACGCACCAGCAGCCGCGATCGCCGTGCGCCGACTGATGATGGGGCGGCCGCGAGAGGAAGGAGAGAGCGCGGCCCCCGCACTCGCGCGCACGCCCGCCCGATGCTGCTGCTCCTGCGGCTGCTGCAATCGGGCTCTCTCTCTCTCTCTCTCTCTCTCTCTCTTCCGTTCGTGTGGAGCCGGTGTGTGCCGCGCGTGTATTCGTTTCTCTCAATGCACGACAGTAGGGATATGCTCGGCTTGTGTATTAATACGAGAAAACGTGCAACGAAGAATCAGCAGAGAAAAAGGATCGCGGCGAATGCTAAAGGTAGCAGTGGCAGCAGCAGAAGGATAGCTGCGGCAAGGGATAGAAGAGGTGCAGGAGCGCGAGGCGCGCGCGGCCGAGAGGATCGTTACGCGAGCGAGACGGCGCGCGGCGGGCCTCTGGCAGTGCGCTCCTGGTCCACGGCAGACTGCTCCGCTCGTCCCGCGGCCCGTGAACTGCCACTGCCGCGCCACGCTCTTCTCTCTCTCTCTCTCTCTACGTTCCTATACGGACACACAAGCGAGCGCGCGCCGACGGACTCACACGGCCTGGCCCCCGCTCGCTCTTTCACTCGCTCGCGCTGCCGCTTCAATGCGCCCGTCCTCGTGCACGCTAAGCGCGCCTACCGTCCTCGCCCCCCGATCCCCCGTCTCGCTCGCTCCTCAGGCCGTTCGCCACCTTCGCTCGCCGCCGCAGCCGCTCGATCGCCCCCTCTCGCTCGCTCTCTCTCTCTCTACCTCTCTCGCTCTCGCACGCGCGCGCGCACGTCCCACACGAGGGGCTGCCCCTCTCCTCGGCCCGTCGAGTGCGCGATAACCCGAGCCCGAACGCGTGCGCGCCTTCTCTCTCTCTCTTTCTTGCCCGCACTCTGCTCTGCTGCGCCTCGTTCCACCTTCAATCTTTCCCTCTCTCGCGCCTTTTACCATCCGTCTCGCTCGCTCTCCCTTTCCCCTCGGCAGCAGCGCTCTCGCTCCCCCTCGCGCTCCGAAATGTGCTGCTTCTCTCCTCTTCTCAGCCGGGAGAGCCCCCTGTAGAGCGCTCTAGTAACTCAACGACGTGCCGCCGGATTAAATTCGTATATAGCCCCCCGTACTATGGGCTGCTGCTGCTGCCGCTGGTGTAGCTGCCGGTGCTGCTGCTGGTGCTGCTAGCTGAGAGCGGCGTGCCTCCTCGCGACTCCCGCGTGCACCCATACCCAGATAAGACGCAACGAGGACAGAACGTAAGCAGAGTTGCTGGTGTAGGTGCAACGAAGACAGTCGAAAGCATCACGAGAAAAGCCACTGGGGCCGTTGGTAGAGAGAAAGAGAGAGAGAGAGAGAGAGAGAGAGAGAGGAGAGGGAGATTGCTTGGAGGAGGAAGAGCCGAGGCTACGGGCCAAAGCCGTTGGAGCGAGCGAGACGGCGAGAGTGAGAGCGGGGGAAGGGGATCATCGGGAAGATGCGAGGTGCCAAGGGGGAGGTTATGCTTAAGGACCAATCAGAATTGAATTCGTCACGAGTGGCGCGTTGCTGCGCCTGGCGAAAGTACATCTCCCCCCGCCGGGCTGACTCATCCCCCTCCAGCCGATCGGCCGAGGCTCCGCCCCCGCTGCTCGGGCGAGCACGCGAGCGGCCGGCACCGCCGACGAGGAGAGCACCTCGCTCTGTCGAACGAGCGAGCGGCACCGCGGACCAACGCCACCTCTGGGCGAGCGCACCAACTACCCGCTGCCAGAGCGCTCGCGACTTTCAAACGACCAGCATCGATGAGCTCTTGATGGCTGCGTTTACCCTATTGCCTCTTTCCTTGCCACTTTGCCTGCAAGCCTCGTAATACACGTCTGTTTCTATGAGTATTTCATGTAGAGGCTTGGGAAACTGGAAGATAGGAAACGATTGGATTCTTGCAGCGGTTTTGATCGATAATGTTGGAAAATTTATTATTTAAATTATCCAAATAATTGTGTGAGTATTATTGGATAATAAATTAAGAGTCGAAAATTAATTTACTATAATGAAAAATAAAATTTGTAGTGCGTTAATTTGGTACATTTCATGTAGAGCTTCAGTTTAAAAAATCTCAACATGTAACAAAAAATGTATTAACGCGATTAAACAATAATCATTTCAAAACATTTTCTGTTATCGCAGCCATTGGTGAGACTATAAAAACGAGATTTTACAGTTTTATCAATAGCCTTAAGTCACTTTTTAAATTTAGCGCGATAAAAAAAATCAATTATTCACGTGGCAATGATAAATGATCGTATAAACACAGTACAATGTCAAAGTTCAAACGAGAGCGGGAGCATCGACTTATCGGAAGCAAAGAAAGCGCAAACTTTCTAAGATTTCGCAAGCTGCAGTCACAGGCCTGTTCGAGTGTTATCGTAAAGCGTTTTACGAACCCTTGAGACTACGCTTTTACGGCCCAATTTGCGACGTACCCACAATTAAAACGTCATAAAAATAAGTAAGAGAGAGAAGTGGGGTAAAAGAGGCTCGAGTGAAGCACGGCCACGCGTTATTACTTACACGAAAGAGAGAGAGAGAGATAGAGGGAGGAGAGAGGATGAGAGCGGGTGGAGCTAGCCGGGAGCTGCGGCGTATCGGAGTGTTTATTGGGATGTAAATGTCGTTGGATTATCGCCCCCGCGGTTCGCACCTCGTAAATTATTCCATAACGAGCCGAGTAATGCCCATCATAAGCCCCCGGACGCGTCGGGCCAACCTCTCGGCCATTTGTTCCGCGGCCCCGCCGCCGACGCCGTCTTTCTCTTAATCGCTGCTTTGAATGTTTAACGATAGCGCCGGCCCACGTGTGCGCGCGCCTGACCAACCAACCACCGTAAACACACAGCGCGTAATCTTTATTTTTCTCCCTCTCTCTTTGCCGGTCATAGCCTCGTAAAATCCAGCGGCCGATCGAACGCAGACCAACACGAGCTTTTACGATATTTTGAGTGCCGCGCGCGCGAGAGCCGGCTCTGGTGTTCTCGGGCTCCGATGGATCGCAGCCGCTTTTTTTCTCTCTCTCTCTCGCTTTTTTTTCCTTCTTTTATCGGGCACGTGGCTTTGTTTACCTATAATTTTACATGAACGAGCGATAAAGTTACCGAGGCCGATATATGGCCCGTAAAATTTCGCCTGATGTTTCAATGATGGCAGCTCGATCGCGAGAGACGCTTGCGAGAGAGAGATATATACGCGCGTCAAGAGTTGGGCAAACGGAATTTTTATAACCACGGATTTTGGGGTCTTCGCTTTTACGACTGAAATTATGAATTTTTTATGGGCTTTTATTGCTTTTCTCGTGAAAAATATTTTGATGCGGAATTGGTACTTGGAAGGATCATAAAACGAATTAGCATTTTGATTTAATTGCTTTGGGACGAGAATTTGACGAGGATGATTGGCTTTTGAGCGACACTAACTGGACGTTACGCGATATTAAATTTAGATTAGAGAAAGATTTTGGAAATTTTATTGGTGCGAAGGTAATGGGGAACTTTATAAACAAACATCCATTGTTTTTCTCTCGAGAATCTCTGAAGTGACGAAATAGTAGGAACAAAAACGGTAGTTAATTTATTTTTGATTAATTATAATTGTTCAAATTAATAAAAAAGATAATTAAACGTAATAGCGATTAAAATATTCGCCAGGTGTTTCTGTAAGAGACCATAAGCTGTAATAATGTAAACGAGTGTCAAGAAAATGAAGCAGGTAGAAAGGCGTTGAAAGTCAGTAGGAACAAGGGAGGCGCACAGGACTCTTATGAATGAAGTCCAAGCGAAAGTGGAGGTGCAAAGAATGAGAGAAAAGCCGAGAAGGTATAATCGAGCCTAATGATCAAAGAGTTGTTTCAGGACAATACGAGAGAGAGGCAGGGAGCGAGGGAGGGCAGAGGAAAGAGAGAAAGAGGCAATCATGCGGCCTCAGCCGTCGATGAGCCTCTCACAACGAGACTGCGGCAGCACGTAAGTACTGCGGCCCAGTCATTGCCGAGCGGATCTCCCATCGGCGAGTGATAGAAAGAGAGAGAAAGAGCGATCCGACAGGTGGCAGACCGTTTGCTTGAAAATCATGACGGTAGTAAACTTGAGTTTTACGACCACTTGAACAGAATCGTAAAAGTCAGGGCCTTTAAGCTTATAGCGCGCCAAGCGGTCGGGTAAGAGAGAACGAGTGAGAGAGAGAGAGAGAGCGTTTGCGAGAGGCGCGTGTCGGATATGGCGGAGGCGTGAGCAGAGAGCTTCGTTGCGGGATGAAGAAGAGCAAGGGCAACCGAGAAGAAGAAGGGCTAAGAGGGAGGGAGACAAGGTGGCTTCTTAACGACTGGCCAAAACGGGCCTAATGCCCCTGTTAAAGCCCTTCCCCGCCGGGTTAAACCCGCAGACAAGCTTAGGCTCTTCATTTGACCAAGGGAGAGCGTTGCTCCCGAGGGACCTGCCTCGCTGCAGGCACACGCTTTCGTCAATCGCATCCTTCATCCCTTCTCTTCATTATATATCTGCTCTAGCCTATTTCTTGGGCCTTGAGCTCCTCTCGGCTACCGAAACTCTTTTCACCTATTATCCTTCGCCTCTACTTCGGGGTAAACATACCAGCTACCGCTCTCTACCAGCATAAATCCATGGTACAAATGAAGGTCTCCAGTCTAATCTTGTTTTCTTTTGAACGCTTCTTGCGATTATAGGGGGTTATTACGAGTACCATGCCTTTATTTCATTTACAAAATACTTTCCATCTTACTGATTTTATCGAGAATTATGATTTACATTTTGACTAAGAAGCAAACAAAAATATGAATTTAATTCATCCCAATGAAATCGCAGTTTTTTTGCTTAAACTCAAAATAATTACAACAAATGAAATAGTCGCTACTTTATTTCCAAAGATTTACACCCTGCAGTAGTCACACTCAACGTTCGCTACTTTTTTTTCTCTCATCCGAGGCAAAGTTTTTCCCTCCGACTCCCAGCAGTGGACAAGCGCAACTCTTCATAAGCCGCTCTTGTCCTTTTTTTCATCCGGTTCTCTCTCGGTATAGCGCAACTTTTGCGAGCCGCGTGCCAAAGAAAAGTAGGGGGTAGAGCGCACTGCTCGATATCCAGATCGTAAAAGTTAATGCAGCGTAAGAGAAACAATCGAGAGCCGAAGTTCGACGGGAGCGATTGTATCTCGATTTCGAAAAGTTGTTATGCGGCGCGTTTCAATCGGCCGCGCTCTAATGAATTTCCAATCCAACCCCCTACGCCCTCCTCTGATTTTTCCAGTTCTCTTCGATTGCTCTTATAATCCAATGCCGCTGGATTTACGCTCCTGATAATTATCGTAATTTCACGATGAGCACTCTCTCCGCCTAGATTTACTACGATTTTTAATACGAGTTAACCTCGTGCTTTTAAGCTATTTTTCACTTGACTCGCTCTTGTAACTCCTGGGATGGAACGCCGGGGTTGAAATGAATGCGTACAGTCGTAGAATCTTGAATTTGTTTATTTTGTCAAATATTTCTTATTTTCTTACATTTTTCTATTAAGTAACAGATTAAGCTAACGCAAACATAACAAAAGTGTATATCACATTTAAAACTCGTTTACAATCGACAAGTTTATTAAAGTATATATCGTTTATTTTCAGGAGGATGCTCGGCGAATCGAGGATGTATGTCGGAAGAGCATCGCGGCAGGTAGAGCCGAAGAGAGGGAGGCTGAATCCAAAGGGAAAGGGCAGTCTGACTTTAAGCGAGATGGATGATGGACGTCCCCTCGGGTTATTTCAAATAAAACCAAAGCGAAGAAGGACGTGGCGGCAAGTCAAGGAGAGAAGGAGAGAACGAGGGGTATGCCAAAAGGGGGAGAAGGAAATGCAGGGGGCGTAGCTATAGCAACCAGAAGGCGAACACGAAAGCTAAGGGGCCAATGCACCCGTCACTCCCCCCCCCTACTCCTCCACCCTTCACCCGTCCTCGGCATCTCTCTCTTTCTCCTCTACCCACTTCGAGAGCCGAATCTGCACTCTTGCTAAACCAGCATCCATTCCTCATCGGTGGCTTTGGACAGCAACCTCTCTCCCCTCTGCCCTTTCAGAGCACGCTTCTTGCTCTTGCAGGAATCCTCTCCTCTCCACGGAGCTGCTCGTCGTCGATCTCGGTGGCCTCTTGTCTTGGCGAATATCGCACGCGGTCTCTGTTCGAGAGCCTTTTTGGGAGGGAACCGCTTGGATAATTGTCCGGAGTAAGAGCGAATATCTCTCTGTTTCTCTCGGAGGCTCCCGATGAGCCGCGCGAGAGTTACAAACGCGCGCTCGGGCTTTCTCGACCACCACGGGATGAACATTAATTTTCAAAGCTTCGATGCTAAATTTATGCCGGCTGAGAGAGAAAGAGAGAGAGAGAGGACGGCGATCCGCGAGTTCGCGGCAAACTTTTTGCACATTTCATTCGGAAATTTTCGAACTTTTCAAGCAGCTGTTACGTCATTCGACAACGCTGCTCCGGGGGGCTTTAGCATAATTTAACGATTAAGTTTTTCTTGTTTTTCAACTTTACGATGTTGTTACGGCTATCTTAAAGTGCTTACTAGAGAATGTAGTTTATGACGCGCATTGATAACGTGTATTTTACAAACTTTACGTTGTTGGTTTAGCAAAATACTAACTGGTATACAAGTACACACGGAGATTCGAAACATTTTTCTTCAAGTGTACTATTCAAACATTATTGCGATTTCGTATACGCTGCATTATACATTTATACGTCGAAGAAATTCGAAGAAAATTGTCAACTAGTTACTTGTACATTATTTATCATTTTTTATGATTATATTTAGATTATTATTTGTGAATATAGTTTTTGAAATATATGGATAGTTAATAACAAATTAATGAGAGCGTGATAAGATTTTTAGTCTGTTGATTGGATTTATTTAAACTCAAAATTTACAACAAAAAATATTACAAAAGCATATTACTACTAAAAATTAGTTGAAATATTTCTGGATTATCCGCAGTAAATTTTATTTTTACCAACGTAATTAACATCAATTTATATCTTTAATTGTTACGTTCGGGTAAAATTGGAAAAATCCATTTATTTAGGTGAATTATTTTATTTATTTTCATAAATCGATATACAAAACAAAAATAATAATTATATTAAACGTGTATAGAATATGAAATAATTTTAATATATTTATCAATATGTACATATTATGGCACTTGCTAACATAACAATAATCATACCATTCCAGAACGTCGCAGGACATCGGGCGAAAAAGACGACGGCAGCGCAGGGACAAGGCAAGGCGGTTGGAATAGGAAACCGCAAGGAAGAAGTCCTCTTTGCCATCTGGCGGTCTCCGGGCGTATCACCTGGCCGGATCTCCGGATGCAGGGCGCTGCAGTTTTCGCGGTCGATACCAGCGCCCGTGTCCCTACGCCGCCGCGAAATTCGCCTATGCTGCTTATCCCTTGCTCCTCGACCACGTTATTTTATTCCACGTACGTGCTCGTTTGCCGAGTATATCGGACTGTCGGAGCAACGAGCGTCGTCAGGCGAGCGCACGTAAATCAATTGTGTGTCGAGGACATTCCAAAAGAGGCTCTCGTTCGCTCTGCGCGCCAGCGGCGTTATTAACGAGCTACGCGCGCTCGCCTGGCTCCGTCGGCCGATGGAGCGAGAGTGAGAGAGCGAGTCGAGCGGGAGAGTCCCTCTCGCCGACGGACCCGGGACGTGTGTGCCGGCGAGTATAGTGCCCGCGAACACCCGGGACTGTAATTGCCGCTTCAATTTATTCATGCTTCGAGATTCGCTTGAAAAATTTGATCGGGACGATATTGCCTTGGGGTGTAGCTGTCTACCTTACCGGTTGGTAGTGACGCTGGGCAGAGCGGAACTGTATGTACTGCTGGCCGCCGAGCAGTCCTCGATATATTATGTGCCTGCTGTCGTTGCTCTGGAACTCCGATGATTGCATGCCTCGGCGAGTAAATTATACTTGCGAGTCGCCCTGTTAATTCTTGATGCTTCTGTTGCTGCTGTTGTTGTTTTTGGCGGAAAAATTATTGTTTTGTTTTTGTTATGATATTATATGTAATGCGTGTTATTGTTTGTTTCACCGTGTTTACATGTAAATTGCTTTTAGGAGTGATGTATGTTAATGTATGGTAGGATTACGAGAAATTATTGTTGCGTATTATCGAAATTTTAGCAAATCGAATGTTTAATGGCATGAGAGGCAATTGACGATATAAATGTATGATGGACAATTGTAAACATTAAGTTTATCAAAAGTAAAGATTATTGTGATTCGTGAATTAACAATTGTAATGTTATATTTTTAAAAAATATTACAGAATACTTGTATTTATTCGGTACTTCAAAATAAGTTATGTCCAATTATTATAATACCAACAGTAACAATTATTAAACCATGTCTCTTCAATTATTCTATTGGAAGTAAGAGTTAGATATTATTCACACAAGGCCACTAAGCTCGTTAATTTATAAGCTCAATACCAGAAATTGTTACTGCAAGCCAGTTTTGTACTGCTTGTCATAAATTATACGTTGTTATACGATTTGCAAATGCATAGTTTATTAATGTATCTGTGATCAACATAGATTTCCTCGGTATTAGTGAACACGCGGGCGATAAAATTTCTAATCAACTTCTCAACTTAAGCTTACATGTAAGCTGCGCACATGCGACCGCAACCCCTAACAAGTATTATCGTAGCCCGCTGTAAGTAACAACCGCAAACGAGTCAGATTATAAACAAAGGTCACATAACTTTGATTTTACGGCTTGGGTATATTTTCGAAATCGGCCTGTGGAAATAAAAAATTTTTCAGCGCTGTGCATTCAATGCAAAAAGTAAAACGACGAGGAAAAAATAAGCACAAGGGAGAGATAGCAAAGGGTGAAGAGAAAAGTTCAAACGAGCGCATAAAAGCGAGGAGGGTCGGCGAGTAAGAGAGGCGATGAGTGCGCGGGCTCGTCGGTAGCGATGAGGAGAATCGAGCGCTAGAAGGGGGAGGGAACGAAATGGAGGTAAATCGCGAATATGGCTATGATAATGGCCGATGGAGGTGGGGGGGCAGAGAGCCAAAGACCGAGTGGGCTTCGAGTCGATGAGAAAGAGAAAGATATAGAGACGGACGGTGAGTGGCAGGTATACACAAGGCGTAAACAAACAAGTATCAATGCATCTAAATTGAAACATAAAGGCCGAATGAATGAGGCCGTAAATAGTTGCGGGCTAATGGCGGGGTGCGCCCCGGTGCACCGCGGCTTGAGCTATTGCCAGCCGAAGCTCCGGCTCGGTCTCCGCCGCAGCTTACTTATGCGCGCATCGCGCGGCCATAACGAGCGCCGGCGAGAATTTTATTGGCAGGCCACGATGCGCCGCCGGGGCCGAGGCGCGCGCCCGCTCTTGCAGCATTTCGGCTGAAAAATTGCGGCTGCTGGCGAACTCCTGCTCCGATCATTTCTCTCTCTCTTACCTTTTTTTCCTTAGATTTGGGCCCGCTGATGATGCCGGCAGCCTTGGGATTCCGCGACGCGAGTGTCGTCGTTGTGAGCACGCCGGGCCCGCTCTCGCAGACACCTGGAAGCAGAAGAAAACGTATAAAATTTAAATGAGACTTATTTTTAATGCACCAATTTGCGCCGCTGACGGACGGAATTAATGCGGTACCGGAATGGATTGGTCGTTTCTAAGTGTGCACGAATGAGACTATGTGCGTATCTCGGATAAATGTGTATTGATTGAATATTCAAGTTGTACAGTTAATTATTACGTTTGTTGATGGCTATTTTTTAAAAAGGAGAAGCAGGTGGCGTTGGCGTGTTGAAACGAGCGAGATAAGAAAAAGAAACGATATTTTTAGTTGTAGAGCTTAAAATATCCTGAGCTAACTCACGCTCTGAACGGAATTTAAATAATGCCAGTTGAGAAGCGTTAATATTCTAATTTCGTGCGTTTACAATTCTTTTATTTGTTCCTCTCGTAAAGTCGGCTGAAAATTTTCAAGGGCAAATTTGAAGCATATCGCACGCTTGGATTATCTCGTAAATAACGTAAAACAGTAGCACACACAGAGCGCGATCTTAATTAAATTATAAAATTCACTCTTTATTCTTAGCGCGTAATGTACATTCTCCAAATTACCGGCGTCAGTGCTCAAATGAATCACGAATAATAATCCAAGCAGCGATATACTCGCGAGAGCTTAATGGCGCCAAATACTCGGTACGCATACATACTCAAAGAAGAATAATTGTCAAGTCGTGGTCGAGCCGGAGAGAGTGTTATCAAACAGAGCATGTCCCTACAGCATTACAATTGGCAATTTGAACGATTCGTATACAAATCATAAAAAACCGGGCGTATGTATCAATAATAATAACAATAATAATAATCAGGAATGACTTGCTGGGCCGCGTCTTGCGCCCGGGGTAGCCGATGGAAGGAGGGCGCGAGACGAGAGCGCAGAAATGAGCGAGCCAGCAGAGAAGAGAGCCGAGATATCGTCCGCCGGCGACGGCCGTTACGCAAGCTTTATCGCGCATTAACTTTCCCAATGCATCCCATTATCGATACTTTGTACAAACGCCCGGCTATATCCCAGAAAGAGGGAGAGAGACGCGGTCAGCTATCGCCGGACGCTCCGACTGAAACGACTGATTCATCCCGTCGCTCACAATGATTTTCTGTTCTGCTGGAAACGGAGAAGTCTCTTTCCTCCACGGAGACGCGCGGCTGACTGTGCGGCTCTTTGTCCGTCGGCCATCTCTCTCTCTCTCGGGTAAAAAAGAAAAGCGGAACGCGGGCGCCGCTGCGACAGGAATATTTTTAACTTTTGCGCCGATAATGGCGCGCCTTGGGCCAGTATAGCACTCGAGTCTTTCTCTATATCATCGCGGCTGCTCTGCCGCCTCGACTTTAAAAATTGATTTATATGAAAAGCTCGAGAGAGAGAAAGAGCGTCGATATACGCCGTCGCTGGATTTATCGCGCTCTGACTTCGATTCAATATGAAGTATCTACGTATGCGGTTTCTCTCGTTTGTGTGTGTGCGTGCCTGAAGGATAAAAGTTTTTAATTTTCGGATCGACTTATCGGCAGTACGACTTGGAATTCAATATTACGAGGCTTATCGAGACGCCGTAGCGTTATCGCCACTTTTTTCTACGACGTTTGATAGAGACGTTGTGCGTTTATCGTTCAGTTCACTGACGTACTTTTATGATACTTCAATAATCAATCATATGACTGGGGTTAAATATTAATTTTCGTCGTGTAATGCCTGAAATATAAATCAAACTATTTGTATACGTGAGCGTATTACAAAAACTGGACTAATCGGAGCAGAAATATGTTAGAATTCAAATTTTTGTTATTTCAGAATTCTTTTACCCCCATCAAATCCGTCTAGACAAAATTTTTCCGTTTCTCATACCCTTAACAACAAACTTAGCATGCAGTAACTGCTGCAAATAAATGTTTCAAATGCGCAACAAGTAACGAAATCCCCATGACCGCTAAACAACAATTAAATCTCGACAATTTACGAGCCTACTCAAAAGCACCGCGCCCACCTAGACCTCGTGCGCCATTGCCATTCAAACGAGCATATCGCATGCACACAAGCCTTCTCTTTCTCTCCACATCCAAGCACCCTTTTTTAACCTGAGAGCAGAAAACTAAAAAGCGCGTCGGGTCTTAATGTTTTAAGTATGTATACACTGCCGGGAAGGAAGAGTAGGTCCAGCTCTCGTCATTGAAATTCTCCTACCAACTCTGGGTTCCCGGCCGCTCTCAGCTCTAAACTCCGCTCCGGCCGTAAATCAAGCCGCAACAAAAACAAGGAAATGCACGCTCGCGACGGCCGCGGAGTCGGGCTGCGCGTGTCCCGAAAGCCCGAGGCTCTCGCTGCAAGTAGGGAACGGAGAGATAGGTCCGCGCTCGGAGGGTCGCCGCCGTCCGCGCGTATAGCAGCATCACGCGGCTCGGTCTTTCTCTCCTCCTCCGGGGGCCGCGGTCGTTGCTCGGGGGCCAGTTCTCTCTCTCTCTCCAACGCACGACATGGATTTGCAATTCAAACGCCAGCGCGTAGTCCCCGTAACGCGCATAAATCCCGAGCGAGAGCCAGCGAATCGCGCTCCTCGATAGAACAGGGCCCGCCATACAAGTGCCCCGACTGGGGACCACCTCTCACATCCCGCGGGAGATCGAGAACGAGCGAATGCCCTTGTACAAGCTACGCCGAAGAATAACGAGATCATTGTTTTCGCGAAGCATCCCAGCTGCGGCCCGACGATGCACGGAGAGGGAACTTCTTCTCGCCAGGCAAGACTAAGCGCGCTTCCTCCAGCAGTAAAGCACCTTTGGCACAGCCATTGCTGTCTCGGATATAACGCGAACAAAGCCACGCCATTCGCTCCGTCGGCTAAACGTTTTTTCATACCACTTAAAACGCAATCCTGCGTGAACTACTTTATTAACATCGATTACAAATGCATGAGAGCTGCCGCGTGAAAGGCACTTCTCGTTATTAGCAGCAGAGAGAACCAGCCGGCGCTCGGGAATATCGCTTGGAAATAAGTCGGCGTAATTCAGTCGTCGCCGGTTTTACATAATATGCAATCTCGTAATAGGCAAAAGCTCGAGGCCGCACTCACAGGGTCTTCATCAAAATAAAAGGATGACGTCGCGTGTCCGAGCATAAGCTATACGTCGATCGTTACCAGAGCCGGCTCTCTCTCTCTCTCTCGCGTAGTCGCCTCCCTAGTTCCGACCACCCGGTATAAGTGATTACCGAGCATTCGTTCCGTCCGCCCAGTCTGAACCACGGGGGAACGGTCAGCTGGTCCTCGAGCGTCAGTCCGGGTACGTACAACACGGTAACTCAAACTCGGCGTGGAGTTCACCAGTCCGCCGACGGTATAAAAAATAAGGGCGCCAGTTCAGCCCTCCACGAACGAGCCAACACAAAGAACACGAGGAATGACTCTATTAGACTTACCCCTTTGCCGAGGACTGCTTATACGAAGAGACCCTATCAGGCCGCGGTGTTCCGGTGCTCGAGGTGCGTGGTTGCGTCTAGTCGACGCGAAAATGAGGGTTGACACGCGCGACGAAACGAAGGAGACTTGTAGTACGTCCTTCTATGGCTACGCTTTTGACTCGGTCCCCACTCCTTTGGCCGGCATTCCGGCTCTTTCGACGCTTTTCTAACGCCGAACCCATTCAAGTACGCATCCCTTGTACTTCCAAGGCCAACCCTGTCCGACTTTTTACCGTGAAGGGATAGTGTCCACGGCGTGGGAGACAAAGAGCGACAAGGACAGGGGAGAAGATTTTCTGGAAGCGCGGGAACGTCCATCCCCATCGTGACTCCGCTCACGTTTCTCCGGAATTTATTCAACCAGACGCTTGACTCATTCCCGAAACAGCGAGAACGTACAAGACGAATTCGCGCGGTAGACGTGTTTAACAATAGGAAATGGAGCCGATAGAGTGTCGAGCGAATGAGCCGTTTACGGGGATAATGGCAAGTTGATGGAAAGGAAGGGGCTAATTTTAGACCGGATTCATCGGGCGTACGTGCTTGGTCGGAGAAGCGAAGAGCAGCGCTTGATGAATCTCGCGATTTTCGAAATTACGGCCTGCGAGAGTGGGCGCGTGAGCAAACCCCTGTAGCTTAGGGAAAGTACGTACGAAAATAGCCTCTGCTCTGTGGCGAGGCGAGCAAGCAGTCGTTATGAATTGAAGAGGGCGCAACTTGGTTGCGCTAAGCGGAGGAGCTGCCCGGGGTATAACTATCCGGCTCTCTCGATCTCTGGCCCCTCCACGCGGACAGAGTAGTACGACGATGAATAATGGATGCTACGAGTCTTTCGCCCTCCACAGGCCGCTGACCACACGCCAGACACCATGCAGACCTCCCTCCCCTACATCTCGCTTGTAAGATCTCTCGCGTCGTATAACGCTTAGCAAATTGGCCGAGAGCGCGCGCGAAATTGCCGGGAGAGCCGTTAAACGGGCCGCGCGTCATTACGCGAGACTCCTCTCGACACCCGCGTCTACCTTTCGCCCGAAATCGGGTAGATGCGTGAATGGGCAAGGAAAAAATGTGGATTTCTGCCTCGAGCTGCTTGTAAAAGCCTGCTGCTGTTGGTGCTGGTCAAGGGTAATTTTATCGAGGGAAGGCCTGACGTTTTGTAGGTGTGTAAGGTTTTTGTACTGCGAGAGAATCAAAAGTGATTTTGCACTGTGGGAATTCCGTGTACGCTTAAGGTTTACTTCAGGATTTTTCTACCATTATTAAACGTCTGGCGATCGTGGAAGGCGTATATTTTCTCATTCGATCGAATAAGAAAATATACGCCTGAAAAATGATGAAATTTGATGAAAAAGTGTAATTGTGATTTATTTACGGGAATACAAATGCGCGCGCGTGAGGTTTGGATGTAGGATAAGCCTCTCCCATTAGCGATTTATCATGTGCATACACGTCGAGTAGGGTAAAGGAGGGGAGCTCAAAAGCCGCGAAAAGTCATTGCAATATACCTTGGCTTAACACCTCCGGAGTATCTACTGAGAATTTCTTTCGACGCGGATACACACAGAGCACAGCAGTACACGGGACTCGGGCGCTCGCGAAGCCAGAGATCAATAATCATAAATTTGGCTTTGCGAATAAA
Source organism: Anagyrus pseudococci (assembly GCA_030522585.1). Classification (NCBI taxonomy): domain Eukaryota; kingdom Metazoa; phylum Arthropoda; class Insecta; order Hymenoptera; family Encyrtidae; genus Anagyrus; species Anagyrus pseudococci. The sequence continues at coordinate 7,408 of JAPYYQ010000681.1, read as the reverse complement.
TCGTTGATTGTAAAGCTCTCGAGCGAAATAAATTTGTTTGCTTATCAGTGGTCTTTTCTCTCACTCTCTGGCCCCGCACACACACACACACACGAGAGCGCGGCCAGGTATGTATACGCGTGGTCGATAAATCAAGTCGCGCCTCCGGGAGAAAGCTTTTAACAAAGAATTATAAAAAATGGGATTTTATAATAAGACCATTATTTGTTCGCATGAATCAGCAGGAAAATATGATGTTTTTTCGGAAATCCGGCTATTTTTACGATGAACCACGCTTCCAGCGTTATTTTTATTGTTTACGAGCAAGTTCTAACAAAGAAATTGAATATAAAGCAAAATTCGTTAGAATACGTTTACGCCGAAAGCTAATTTTAAAAATTGTATTAGAACTATCGGAAAATAAATACATAATTTACAGTTTCAGCAAATTGAACGTTCGAAAACGACAGTTACTTAAAAATGGCTTTTCATCACGTTACTGCACTCGGAGAGTATTCAACATGAGAAATTGTATGTTTGTGGGCAAAGAGAGAGAAAGAGAGAAAAAGAAGTGAAGAACTCGGAAAAGATTATACACGGCATTATCAAGATTGTCGATGAGAAAACGAGTTTCTTTTATGATTGGGCCGTGAAATTTCACTTACAGGTGAATTTCATCCTTATTCAATTGAACGTTATTACGCCGGGAGAGGGCGCGCATTATTATTCGAGCCGGGCTAAATCGAGCGAGAGAGACGGGATTAAACATTGATTTTGTTCGTTTACTTGGCTTTTCGGAGTCGCCGCCGGCTGGGTAGTGAAAAAATTCTAAATTCACACATGTAGCCTGGGCACACACAGTAGGCCATTAGTGGTATATGCCCACAATGGCCATTACGGCTTTCTCATTCGTCGCGAGGAGCCTGGTGGGCGGAGTTTCTCTTATACCTGGCCGCCGCCGAGAGCGACCCGATCAAATTCCGTATACCTGCGAGAAAGAGAGATAGAGCCCGGTTTCTCTGTAGCCGCTCTCGTCTGTCTTTTCTCTCTTTCTCTTTCGGATATTGCAATATATTCCATTGAAAATTATCGACTTATCTTCATTACGAAAGCGTCCGAATTATAAACGCGCATTGACGCAACAATAAATAGCGAAAACGAATTTATTTCTTATTTAATCGAGATATCCTCCATCTTGAGGCCCCGAGGGGTGGACGCATTATGCTAAAGCATTGGGCTTATCGCAATTTCAGATAAAACTTTTGTCAAGGCCGCACATTCAAATTCCGCCGATAAAGCCGGCAAAGTATAACACAATCTACCAAAAAACGCTCTGGAGCAAGAGGAAAGAGAAAGAAAGGGATTATAATACACTCTTGACGGGGCAATGGTGTTACCGAGGGATATACGGCAAAGGAGAAAAGCGCGGTGTGCGCGCCTGCGCTCGAGGAAGAAAGCAACTAAGAGTAAAGTCAGGAAGAAGGCCGGGGAGGGGAGGTGTGTGTATGGGGGGGATCGATTACCACGGAGGCCGAGGGAAAAGTAATCTCATCTTCGAAAAAGCTTTTAACAACGCCTCGCGTATACCTCTTTCTTCATCCTCTCGTCCCTTCGTCCTGCCGGCACAGCCCCCTCGCCACTCTACGCCCTCGGACGGACACGCACACACACTCTCTTTCTCTCTTTCGCGAGTTGCTGGCAGAGGGGGATGGAAGAAGGCGGTCGTGGAGGGGGCGTTAGCACGCAACGGAGTATCGCAGGCGTTCGCGGGCGCGAGCGAGCCTCCGGCCATAAGTAACATCCACCTAAATTATGACTATCTTATCGGCGCGCTTACTTACATCGGCCCGAGCCCATATTTATGTGGGTGACCGTGAGCCACCGCCGCCGCAGCGCGTATATATTTTTTTCGTTGAACTTGTAGCGAGAGCCCAGCAGCAGCCGCGGCACACTACTCGACGGCCAAGACTCTCGCGTGCCTCCATACGTCCCTTGGCCGGTTCAGCGACCGATGTCCCAGCAGCAGCAACGGTGGGCATACACGAGGCCGATTTACGGTTTGGTTTCTCGGTAAATTCGAAAGTTGACCGGTTGGACACGCGGAGCTATTGCCGCTTTCCGACGCCATCTCTGACACACGCATACTCATACACCGCAGGAATTATTAATCCACCGCGAGAGACGCGAATTTTGCGAGACGTCAATGGGACGCGATCTCTGAAACCAGATCCGATCCAGTTTGCCGAAAGTGGAAGCGCGCTCGCGTGAGTCTACGTGAGTCGTTTTGCGCTCTCTCGACGTTTTCGCAGAAATAGTTGCTCCCGGCTTGGATGCGTAATGGATTATTTTCAAAAGATGACTCGCATTAATTTTATCCCCGTCGTATGTAAATAAATTTAATATGCTGTGACGCGATAACAATGCACTAATGGTACACATCAGATTTTTTATGTTAAATTTTCCAAATATTTATTGGTAACTCGATGCGACTTTTATTGGCATTAAAGGAACTAAAACTGGCAATAAAAAGCTACCGAAAAATCTCGTAAACCGGAATCCCCTTGAGCATCAAAGCATTTCCGAAAAACAGGTAGAGAAAACATTCTCAAGTGCCTCGGCGAGATGTCAAGCTGCGAGAGAGCGGGCTGTGAAAGTCGAACGCGTTTACATACAACGTTTTGACCGAGCGGGCACAGCAGCTGTAGGCGTCGGAAGATGCTCGGTGTCCCTAATTTTCCGAAATTTGCTATGCAAATCGCTGCCATTAGCACCTTCCTTATTGCGGCGACTCAAGTAGCCATGACAATGTCCAAACAGCCGTAGGAGGCCCCGCTCGGCGCGGCTGTTCTGCATTTCGAGACCGGCTACCGATGACCCGCCGACCGTATTTGTAACAGTTTGCTACTTTGACCTGACTTTCGGCTCTGTTGGAAAATAGCGGTCTCGCTTTCTCCAAATACTGTGTGTTGCCCTATTGCATCAACGTATTTATAACACTGCGTAAATGCCGTTTTTATAGTGGTACAATTTGGCGAAGGAAAAAATGTCTATTTTTTTTTCAAAATTTAGCCTGTAGACAACGATAGAAAAACTTTGCCAAAGGTCAAAATAATTTTTCAGCAATAAATTCTTTTCATTAAAAAAAATTTATATGTAGGTAAAAAAATAGAGAAAAACGAACACAAGCTATTAAATAAAACATAAAAAGTGTATATAATTTTTTCACGAAATCCTTTGCGATTTTATCGCATAAAGCAACATGCTACCCCGCGCGCGCGCCTAACAACCCACAACGAACAGGTTCGCTCGAACATAATTTCGCAATTATCAAGCCCGAGTTACAAAAATTTCCTCAACCATCTTCACTGCGGCAAGCGCGCGCGTTTTACATAAGCGAACGTTTCTTGCGCGTCGGCGCGACAAATAAATCACCGAAAAATTGAAAATTAATACGAATTACATGAAAATAGCAGGTTATCCGCATAACCAGTCCCAAGAAGAGAGAAGCTGCTCGTGTGAAAAGGGAAAAAGGTTCGGAGGAAGCGAGAGAAGAGGGCGGCCGATCGCGACGCCATCCGCAGGCCTGCCCGTCCGCATTACATGCAGCCTGTGCTTGAGCAACGTGTGGGAGGCCGAGGGGGGGGTGGGGGGAGATCGGCGAAGATGCAATTATTTTCCCTGAACAGCGCGCATGTACGCCTGTTTAATGCAGCTACGTGGCGGGCACGTTAACGACAGCGCGGCTGCAACGTACGATAACCCCGCGGGCGGCGTTAACAAGTGCCCGCGCGCTAGCGAGCGGAGGGGGGCCCCCGAGCTTTTTAGATTAGGAGCCGAGATAGAGGCTAAAGGCGCGTGCTTCTTTTGCCTTGCCCCCCACTCGCTTACCCAGAAATCGCATGCTCGTGCATACACTTGCTTCTCCCCCCCCCCCACCCGTCGCAGTCTTTAGCGGAAAGACGGACGGCGAGCAGTGCTCTCGAGAGCCGACGCGTATACAGCGCGTGGGACACTCGTGTGTCTAGGGGGGTCCCTCGAGAGGCTTCTTTCATTAGGAGAGCTGCTGAATATAAAGAGATTGCGCGTCTTTTACACGGTAACCTATTTCCTGTGTTGCTACGAGTTGCGCTTACCTCACGAGAAAGAGAGAGAGCCGTGCTTATCTTAAACGCGGCTGTAACGCCATTCCAGATACGTGTCTTAATGGCTTTTTAAAATTTCCGCTCGTTGCCGCGCTAATTTAGCCGAATTATAAATCTCCATCGAGCCCATACGCGTGTTCGTGTATGCGTGTGTATGCACTGGAGGCGAAAGAAATTCAGCGTGGAGAACAAGCACACGCACATACACGCTGGATATGTATGTGTGCCTTTGCTTTCGTAATGAATTGACGTATGATTACACGCGAGGACCGCGTGGTACACACATACGCGTATGTTCAAATAACGAACCCTGTATCTTGCGCAACACTGTATATATACCGGCAAAAGAAATCTGATTATGTTTCTATTTGAGACGCTCATAAATAAAGTCCCCCCTGACCCTTTCCGCTAGAGTCGATTTCAGTTTCAGATACAGTTGTAGAAAAATTACAAGCTCTCGTATAGAAAGTGAAATAGACGTCCCTGTTCGACGCTGACGTAACGTCACGTCGGATTTGGGAAAATACAGTTCCTCCCGTGAAACCGTAATCGTGTCTATAAGGAAAACTCTGGATAAATACTTCAATCACTCTCTCTCTCTTATTTTTTCGGAGACAAAACTCGGTTGGAGTAGCAGAGAGGCAAGCGATCCGCGGTAGCCCATAATACATTCACGCACACGAGTGCGAGCGGTTACGAAAAACGCGTGATTTATCGGAGCCGCGGTAATAAGTTCGCGCAGTCAGAAAGCGCGTGTGCTTCAGGCAGAGAAGGTGGCAGGGGGGCAGCGCAAAATAAATAAGCCAGGAAGGCTTGGGCTTTAAATAGTCGTAAATCGCCGATGTAATCAGAGAATAACGATCCGCGAGTGCGAGCTCGAGAGCCGCGAACTCTCTCTCTCTCTCTCTCTCTCTCAGCTGCAGTCTGTGCGCATACTCGCTGGTCTCTGCAACGTTTCATAAAATTTCGCAGACTCGCTCTCGGGAGGGGGTTAACCGTGTGTGCGTATCTCTGATAAAAAGAGCGTCTCTCGCGGCAACATCGTATACGCCGGGCGAACCCGATATCCACGGGCCGCGAGAAAAATCGCCGTTTCAGATGTAAGTGCGTGCAACGGGGCCCCGTAGCTGCTGGCCCGTAAGCCCTCGCTGCCTTTTTTATAACGAGCTCGCATATTGAAGTTCGTCCGGGGGCGCTGCCTCCTTTCGCGCGCAAGCTCTCCGGTTACCCCCGCACGTTCTTCTGCTCTTATTCGTTGGCGGTAATTAAATCATGCCCCGCGACTCTCCTCCCCGACGACGATTCTTGTAAACAATTCCGGGCTGCGCATTTAACGCTCCAATATCGTTTCTCGTTTATTTATCCGGCCGCGGGCACTCGATTAGAAAACGAAATTATCGCCGAGTCAATTTTCGTCTGTAAAATGTTTCGGAGTTTGCAACGCTCTCGCAGAAGTGTCGCTGCAGGCTAGCGTACAGGGAGAATTCAAAGAGGCGCAGGCAAGCGGCCGTCGGAGGGGTCTGCTGCAACTCTCGCAAGTGCATGGGCACACTCACATGCACACAGAGGCGTTTCATCAAGTGGGTTCATCGGGGCCAAGCGTCAGCAAGAGCCGTCGAGTAAAAGAGAAAGAGGAAAAGGAGCCTTTGGTAGAGAAAGAAAAGCAGAGAAAGAGAGAGAGGGAGAATGAAGCTAGGGGAATGCGCGCGAGGTAGCTTCTCCTCTCTCTCGGACAAGGCTCGTGCGCGTCGTCCCGAGAGCTCGTAAAAACGCGCTCCCCTTCCTTTTCTCCCGAGGCTCCTCTCCTTTTTATCTCTCTCTCTCTCTCTCTCTCTCTCTCTCTTGCTCTTTCCTCCCCGCGCATTCTCATTTATTCCTCGTTGTCCGAGAGCCGCTTCATTGTGCCGCTTACTCTTGCGTGCTTTTCTTTTCCTCTGCGGACATGTCGCCCGGCTCTCCCTCTCTCTCTCTCTCTTTCTGTTTCTTTCTTCTTGCTTCTTGCCGCTGATTAATATCCAGATTCCCTCGGCGAGATAGTTCTTGTTTGGATGAAGCAATTCCAGCCGGTTTTTCTAGGCATATCTCGCGCCAAGCGTACGACTTTACCGGCGCGCGCGGGGTTGGAAAAAAGTGCGGGCTCGCAAGCCTTGCGTCTCCACTACTCTCGTATTTCTCTAGCGGGCACCGGGATTTTCTTCGAAAAAGCGCGCTTAAAGCCATTCCCGGCGCGTGGAATGCCAGGCGCATACGTATACCGCCGCTCGCTCGTCCTCCTCTCGGGCTTTGTTTTCTAAGCGGCCCCGGGAATGCTCGCGATTTTTCATAAGAAGCGCGCGCATGTGGCAACAGTCGCATTGCCAACTGTTACGAAGGAGGAGAAGGAGCAGACCAAACGACGAATAGGCTCTTTTGTGCGCAACTGCTGCGCCTCTCTGGGCCGTCGCTCTCTGTGTGCTACCGATGGTTCCTTCTTCAGCGGAGAAGCCGAGAATGGAAGGAGAAAACTCGAGAGTATTGATTTTCGCTTAAGACGAACGCGCGTGACTCACGATCGATTCGACGATTATTCTTGCCCGACATAATTGTAAGATTGAAAATGTAACTAACGCGGACATTTCCTTTGGAACGACGAGATGGTTTTTTTACTGGAAATAAAAGCACTGAGTTGTTTAATTTGATATGAAATGATAAGTGATTTTGTCAAGTTTTGAAAATTGAAAATATAAATAAAGTAAAAAGTGTTTGCGCAACGCTTTCCGTAAACATTTCATCCGAAGTCAATTGGCAGCAAACTAGAATAGATATAATACTAAAACTACCGAATCGTAAATCCATTATTCGCAGCGACGCGGCGCTCGGAGAAGCTATGAGCACGCGCGTAGCAAAAGACTTTATTTACAGCGCGGAATATTACTCCATCGGTGATATTCCGGCTAGGAAGATAAAACAAAAATATACACGCGGATATACCTCTCCATTAATACTGCGCATGCCAGTCGAGAGAAAAAAGGTCCAATAGAGCGCGATAAATAATAAAGATTAGATGAAGATATCGGCCGACGTAAATCCGGATAAATCTGCGCAATAAAAAGAGCACCTCAACCCGCATGAGTATGATTTGCGGACAAATTCTTTTCCCATTATTTCTCTAATAAAGCAGCGGGGACCCCCGCTTATTACGAGAAACGCCTACACTGAGAAAAATTTCTAGTAAAAATTACAATCTACTATTGTAAAAATTGCTATATTCAAATAGCATTGCTCGGATATACTTCGAATGTTACAAA
>JAPYYQ010000680.1:0-72260 GCA_030522585.1 Anagyrus pseudococci | reverse complement strand
TTAGCTTATTGAATAATGATGTATATAGTGTCGCGGTGCGCCACGGGCCGTTTGCTTCTCAAACTTGCCTTCGTGGCGCTACCGCGCCACTTGATTTCAATGAAAACTTACCGATTTGTAACGCGGTTGATTCATTAATTTGATTTGTATCATCATAAGCAACATAAATTATTCGAGATGCGTCTTCAGAAATGTCACTAGGATTTATTACTTCATTCATTTTATTAATGATACTTCGATTTCCTTGAGCATTCGGTAAAATTTGCCACAATTCTTCGTTTCCGACATCGCTTGAATTTCCATTTTTTGCTAAATCGCTAAATTCTCGTAATTGTTGATTTTTATGTACCTGTATCATTCAAATTGTTAATATAAAAAATCGGATTCGGTTTAAACTGTTATGAAACTTATACATACTTTTTTATGTTTAGTTAAGTTTGAACAATCAGCAAATGCTTTTCCACAAATTTCACAACTGTAAGGTTTTTCCCCTAAAGTTATAAAACAGGTAATTTTTGTTTTAATTTATGAAAATTTGTTTTAAATACTTATCAATATCAAGTTTTTACCTGTATGTAATCGTAAATGTTTTTTAAGAGCCCATTGTTCTGTAAAACAACGCGAACAATATGAACATTGAAATGGACGTTCGCCTGTATGTCTACGCACGTGACATTTCCATGTATCTTTATGTAAAAATGATTTTGAACAAGTATCACACTTCCAAGGTCGTTCACCCGTATGTCGTTTAACGTGTAATTTAAATTGCGAAGACGTTGTAAATTTTCGTCCACAGTGATCACAGCAGTAAGGTTTTTCTCCTGTATGAATTCGCATATGTTCTTGTAAATTACCATTTTGCGAAAAGCTTTTTGAACAAACTTCGCATTTATATGGTTTTTGACCTGTGTGAGTTCTAAAATAGAGATATTGATTTTATTCAAAGTTAAATTATGAATTATTAAATTTTTATAAATTTAATCAAACATACCTGTAATGTAAAGTTAGACTAGTTTTGTGAGCAAATTTTGTATTACACAGTTCACAGCAATGTTTTTTTTCGCCTGTATGAGTTGACTGATGATTTAATAAGTTTGCTTTAGTCTTAAAAGAAGAGTTACAATTATCACATGGATAAGGTCTATCTTCTGAATGTACAATTTGATGACGTTGTAAAAGTTGTTTGTGTTTAAAAATTTTTCCACATTTATTACACACAAAGCGACGACCGTTGTGTTCTGTTGATTTATGATATATTACTGAACTTGGATGATTAAGAACTTTTCCACATACATCACATGGAAAGCCTTTATCAGTTTTATTCTGAAAATACATTAAAGTTAATATTAAATTGAATTTAAAATATTTAAACAAATGTAGTCTAAATTATTTAATATTATTAAAAACAGTTACTTGATGGGCTATTTCTTTGTGTCCTTGTAAACTTGACTGATAAGCAAAAGCTTTATTGCATAATTCACATATAAAAGGTTTCTCTCCTTGATGTACTACCTTTACATGTGTGTCTAAATTATTTTTTGTCTGAAAATGCTTATTACATTTATCACATTTAAATGTGTCATCAATCTCATTAAATTCTTGAATGGATTCTTGTGGATTAGTTTCTGTAATTTCTTGAGTTTTAATCATATTATTTAGTTCATTACTTTCTGTTGCATTTGAGGATTTTATATTATGAGGTATACAGTTGACAGCAGCCACATCAACAATATTTTCCAATTTTAAATCATCATTTTCTAAAACTGAATTGTGATTTTCTAATGGTTTTATTTCTTCATGCACCTTAATAATGTTTTCTCCTGCATGAACTGTTGTTGTTTGGTGCAATTTTAAATCCTCTTTATTAGAAAAAATATTTTGACATTCTGCACATTCATATTTAATGATTTTATGAAGACTTTTATGAATAATATATTTACTACGTTGCATAAATCCTTTGTCACAAAAAGAGCAAGTGAATTTGCTTTTTCTCTTTACACTAGATTTTTGCTTTTGATTTGAACGATTCCGATTTTTATTAATAATAACAACTTCCCCCAAATTTTTTCCCTCTTCAGTTTCTAGATGACCAATTATTTCTGAAACAGTTGGATGATCAGTGTTAAAAATAAAAAAAATATTTACAAAAATTTTTAATAAAATATTACCTGTATCACTGTTGCAACTATCTATACTTGAAATATTTTGGTTTTCTGTAGGTTCATATTTTACAGAAACTGAATTCTCCTCAAAAACTTCATCTTCTTTGAAGATATTATCCAATTCTTTTCCTTGTACAGTTTCCATATACCTATAATAATTAAACTAGTTACTATAGATCAGAGGAAACAAGTATTTTAATTTGTATTCATTAATACCTTTTAGGTACTTTTCTTTTTCTTCTTTTTCTCTTGTCTCCATTCAATTCTTCATCTTGTTTGTCTTCTTCTTCTTCTTCATCTTCCTCTTGCCCAGTTCCTGCATTGAGAATATCCTTTTCTATTTCCTACAAAACAAAAAATTGTTTAATGGAAATGTTGAATAAGAGCAAGAGATATTTTTAATTTGTAATAAATAAACATTTTACTTTTGATTCATCTTCTGAAAAACATTTCGGTGGTCTGCCTTTTTTTCTTTTGTATTTATCTAGCCCTTGCATCTGTGCACTCAACTCATGTTCATTATCGTATACAAAACCATCAGGAGTTACTAAAATAAAAAATTGTTATTTATCACATTTAATATAAATATATCTATATTTATACAGAATATTAGATAAAAAATATTACTCTTGAAGATTATTTCTGGATCTTTAGTATCAGTACTAAAATGTTCATTATTTAATTCAGAATTCTTTAAGGCAAGACAGATATTTGATTGTTTGAAATATTCGTTTCCAATTTTTTTTTCAAATTCCACTTGTTGTTGCCACATTTCTCTAATTTTACGTTGTCCATTGAGAAGGAGTTCAAAAAACTGTACAGTTCCTTCCAATTGTATTTTACATCCAGGGCAAATTGTTCGAGGTAGCTTGCCATCATCTTGAATCTAAAATCAATAGTTTAAATTTTTGAATAAATAATGAATTTTTAAATTTCTGTTTAACAACCAATAATCTTTTGCAATTTTAAAAAATTTTAAATTTTTTTATATTTTTGAATATACCTTATATGTTAATTTTTTGAAATATATAGTGTAAAATAATTAAATTTAAGCTTATTTATATTAGTAAGGCTTATATGATCAGATAATTAAAAAAAAATCAAATATATAGTTAAAAGTGAAAAATAAAACAGAAATAGGAAATAAAAATTTGAAAAGAAATAAAAATAAATAAAAGAAAAACAAAGGATGACATAAGAGGGACGGCGTTTGAATGATTGATGCTTTTTTGTTAAAATCCGGAGAGAGCGGGGTGTCTATAAATTAGCCGCCGCGAAGGGATAGTGAGAAAAATGATTTGATCCGTGCAGTAGGTGCTGCGGACCCGATTGCTTGATACATCGTGAAGCGAAAATCAGTGGAGCTTCCATATTGCGAGGGGAAGTGCAGGAAAGTCAAGTTCAAGTCTCGGATCGGCTGTGATTAGGAAACAGCCTCGACAGCTTCTCAAATACCTTGAGCGGCAAATAACGATTGACCATCGCACTCCACTCCGTCTCCTCGGCGTCATCGGTAAATAACATTTCGCCGCTCTCGTTGTCCTCTGCGCATAACCGACAAATCATTGAATCGTAGAGCCGAACCTCCGCCATGGTAGCAGCGTCCGCTTTCAAGCGCACGTCTTTTACAACGTTTCCCTCGGTGTCGACCGACACCACTATCAAACCTCACGCTATCACTATTTTCCTTTGTAATTTTACTTTTTCTTCGGCGAAGTCAATTTACTATCAATCAATATAACACCTAAACATTATCAGACTTGTCGAAAGTTTATGCATTGCATGCATTTTTTTCTCTATAAATATTAGATATTTACATTTTACGCCGCCTACCACTCGTGTAAAGGTTAAGTCAGCATTCGCCCTGCAGGCATGAAAGTACTAACCTACCTAGATTTGCACCCTCCTACATTATCGTGTACATACACTCTGTATTTATGCATATTTTTTAATCATTAATTATTTTTTTAGGAATTATTTAAAAAAACGCAAGTTCAATGAATCTTTTGTTTCAAATTTTTAAAATTTATTTTTCTATTTAACAAAACACCTTATTATAATACAGTTGCAATGGAAGAAGACTATTTCTCCTTTGCAGTTGAGTGTTAAATATGTCAAAATCTACTTTTTGCAATTTTTTCAAGTAATTATCTATAATTACCATAGGTAAAAATATAATATTAGATTCTTTTTTTATCTGTTTCTTCAGGGATACAGCCTAAAATCATAAAATTATTAATTGGTAAATTAAAATTTGTATAATTACTTTTATTTATTTACTGACCTTATCCAAGTGCTGCTTTGCTAGGCATGAAACTTCAAAAATTACATCATTTAAAATTTTGTTACTTTTTCCTTGAAATATAGATTCAGAAGATATTTTATTTTTCATAAGTATATCTTGTGGTAAAACAACTATTCTTTTTTGTGCATTATAAGGCACAGAGCGAATTAAATTAACTATACCATGAGCCTTGCCCAAGTGGCTGGCAAAGTGATCTGTATTTACATCTTTGATGTCATGTGCTTCTAAAATTAAGTAATAAATAGAAGAAACAGTATTTTCTGTATATTTTTCCAGAGATTCTAAATCTACAAAAATTGATTTATTGAGCTTGTTGAACCTTGCTTCTACAAGTCTTTTAAAGTAATGTTTTGATAATTTTTTCTTTTGTAATATCTGTAAAAATATTTTAATTTACAAAAAAAATTTTTTTTTAATTTTTTTATATAAAAACTTACTCTGTGTAGCTCTAAGCATACAGGATGCTGAGGTGGTCTGTCATTATAAATATTGTTTAGGGTCTCTTCCCAAAATTTCATTCTCATTAACCCAATTTTATGATCACTAACTTGATCTTCTACTAGTGCAACTTCAGCATTAAAAGCTCGAATAGCAAAAGCAGAAGATCTCAAGTGACTGGGAAGAAGTAGGGTACATAAAAAATTTTCATAATCATTGTTTCTGCAAAGTAAAGTCACACATTTATTGCCATCATATTAAACATTCTTTGAATAATTGAAATGTTCTTACTTTACTAAATTCAAACAGTACTCGGCTGGGGTTTGCTTTGAAGAAGCTGCTAGCCACCTGAGCTGACAATGCCTTAAATTGACAGATCTTTTTAAAAGAATCGTGCATACGTTCATAACAAATGCTTGATTATCGGCTATTCAAGTTAATTCGTCAAAGTTTCAATTTTTCCGAAGCACGATGTGCAACTTGCCTCGTTTTTTGTTTTTGTTTTTCAGGTAATACTGGGCTTCTCAAATTAGAAGACGACAACGCAGTGTCGGCACATGTGTTGATATATTATGTTGAAGGCATAGGTGCAGGAGGGCGCTGCTGTTCCGGATTTCCGTGGATCTGCATTTGTTGCTGTTCAAGGATGCGCCAATTGGTTCATGATCGATTGCGGGTAGGGGGGCTTTGAAGGGAGGGGGGAGAGAGAGGAAAGTTTGTGGAGTGTGGTGCGGTGCGGTGTCCCTGCCTGCAGCGGCACAGACTGTGCTCTTCTATACACGCTATATAGGCGTATGTAATAGCGTCGTTTATTGCGACGACTGGGCGGATTGACTATCCCGGCGCATCCTATTCCATGAGATATAATTTATTGAGTCTTCCCGAGAACGAGGAGCAACACTAGAAGCCAGAATCCGAAGAATTTGAATCAGAGGTAAGCCCTTTTCGTAAATCTCAAGTACATTTATGTCGCCCGCGTGAAATAGGCCCGAGAATATTGCTTGTTCATACGTCGGCGGTTCGTCGTCGTCCGTCGCCGCTCGCAACGCCAATGGTCTCCATGTAAATCGAATTTGTAACATTGTGAATTGAATTAACCTATTGAGCGCCCATTCTCGATTAACTTCAGCCCCGCACACGTATAATTTCGACCCTATTTTCCCTCGAGCTGCTTTAATCGTCGTTATTACATAATTATTAATAACGCAGACCTAATTGGTAGTGTAAATATACGTTATTACGAAGATATAGGTAAAGCTATTCGAGTCGCGTTCCAAAGCTCGATAAATATATTACTGTATTCGGTTGGTCTCGGTTTAGCCGTCGTAAGGACTAATTGAGGTCGTATTAATTTCAGAAATGAGGCGGAAAAGCGAGAGAAACAAGGCGAAGGGCTCGCCAGAGAAGAAAGTGGAAAAGCCAACGCGAAGGATAACTCGTCGTAGAGGCAGAGCGTCGCCGTCACCCGTTTCGCCGGAGAGGGAGAACACCGAGGACACCGTAACGAGCACGCCGTATTCAGAGGATGACAAGGACTCGCGACTTCAAGCTGACGAACAACAGGACGGCAATGCGGGCTTGGCCAAGGACGTTTCTTCTAGCGAGCTTATCAAGTCTGTACTTGGAGGAGATGAAGAGGATAATGTGTCCGTGTGGAAAGTTGCTAGAGCAGACGCTTCACCAGGAGAAATACAGAAGCTTAAACTCTGTAGGCAGCGCAATATTTCAGAGACATCAACAGACAGCTCTTTAAGTAAAACAAAGTCAAACAAGTGGCCAGACAGTGGCGAAGGAGGCATGGAAGAGGCTGACTCAGTTAATGAGCAAGCAGCATCTTCTCAGATGACTGCTAGTGAACAAACTGACGATCCCTCCTCTTCGCACCCAGGTCAGGACTCCAATGAAGAGGTAAGTGATTACAAGGAGAACCTGCCTGAAACCACTTCAGCCAACTTGTCTGACGATAAAACAAACATAGATCAGCAAGCAGATTTCAAGGAGAATCTACAAGAAAGTACTTCAATTAACTATACTGAACAACCAGTTTGTGAGGATACTCAATCATCTAGTTCAACAAATATACCTGCTGACAATTTAATACAACCAACAAACTACACGGATATTGTTGCAGAACCATCTACAGGAAATTCACCCAACAATGAATTGAATGAAAAACTTCAAGACATTACTGATCAACAACCATGTTTTGATTCAAATGCTACAGAGTCTCAGTCTACTACAGCTGATTTGAGTACATCTTATGAAAGTAAATCTGCAAATGATGAAATCAATATTACTACACCAGATGAATGTAGTACTACAAATGATAAAAATAATATTAGTACACCAGATGAATGTACAGCTGCAAATGATGAAAATAATGTTAGTACACCTAATGAATGTACTGATGTAAATGATGATGGAACTATCAATGAGGTAACTCCTGCAGAACAAAGTATTGTGCAAATCAGCACAGATGTTTCTGCTGATGAACCAGTTGCTTCTTGTGAAGATAATACATCAGCAGAAGAAGCAACTCCTAAACAAGACTTGACAGTAAACCAAGAAACTTTGTGTGACGAATCAAACTCAGAAATTGTACTAATTAATAATGAAACTAATGACACTGATTTTGCCGAAAGTCGCAAAGAAGTAGCTAATGATGAAGAAGAAGAAGAAGAAGAGGAAGGAGAAATCAGAGATGAAGTAGAAAAAGCATCAGGTCTTGATTCTGATTCCACATCAAATGTTGGTGAATCATCAGTTGCAGATGATGTTAGTAATAAAGAATCATCCACACGAAAAACGCGTTTGTCACGTCGAAAACAAAAATATCGTGAATCTTCTTCTCCTGATACACCTGAATCTGAACAAAATATTCAAGATAAAGTAAAAGAAGTTACTTCTACAAGTTCAGAAGATAGTAAGTCAAAAACTAAAAAAGAAAAGAAAGATGAAAAGAAAAGTAAATCAGATAAAACGAAAGAGGATTCGGTTTCTAATAATTCAGAAATTGATTTATTAGATCAAACTATAGAAAAAGAAGATATACTAGAGATCACTGAAAAATCAGATGACTTGAATGTATCTTTATCTACTTCAAAACCAACTAAAGTTAGTTTAAAACGGTCTTTGTAAGTAATTCAAGGTTTTTTAATTTATGTATAAAATATTTTCTATTAAATTTTATAACTATAACGGAGTTATATATTTTATTCTTTTACAGTTCTAATAGATTATCGATCGATTCGGAAACAAATAAAGAAGAAAATACTTCAAAAAAAGCATCCTCGAGTGGATCGAATCAAAACAAGGTAAATTGCAATTTTTTATTATTTTTTTTTTATGTATAACCAAATTTGTAGTTTATTTAAATATTTTTTTGCATACTATTTTTTTTTCTTTAGGAAAATCACGTGGATAATGAACAACCTGATCAGAAAAAACGACGACGCTGGGGCGTAACTGCAACTACTGACGTTGCACCAGCATTTTCAATATCAACAGATTCCTTAAAGGTACTGATTTTTATATTACAAATTAGTACATTTCGATACAAGTGCATAAAAAATGATTCGCGACGAGTGTGAGGTTTGTCGCCCGAGCAAAGCGAGGGTGACGACGAGTGTGAGGTTTGTCGCCCGAGCAAAGCGAGGGTGACAACTCACACGAGTTGAGAATCATTTTTTACACGTGTATCGAACAATATTTTTCGTAAGAGTGTGCGTGAAATGCGTTTTCAAACACGCGCCTAACGCACGCCGTTGCGAAAAAATTATTTCATTCAAACTTAAGTATACAATACAATACTTTTTTGAACAGTATTTTTATATAAATATTAAACACAAATAAAATTATGTCTCATAATACAATATAAAAATTTAATAGGCTTTAGTACCTGGAGCAAAACCTCTATCTGTAAATGAAGTAAAATTAACTAAAGATGAAGATGATGAAAAAGAAGTTCGATCACGGAAAATTGCAAGTTCACCAGATAATAAACCAAAAACTGATGTAATTATCAAAACTGACACTGTTAAAAAAGGAGAGCCAAAAATAGACAATCATATAGGTATAACTTTTTTGTCACATTTTTATGCTTAATTATTTTATTTTTAAACTAATAAATATGAAATGTGTTTTAGCTCCAAGACGAAAAATAACTCTTGTTAAAGAGACTCCTCGACCCAAATCACCTAGTCCACCTGAAGCTCAAGCAACAAATATTTTGTTAATTAAAAATTTAGTGCGGCCATTCACATTGAATCAAATTAAAGAGCTCCTTTCTCGAACTGGAACCATTGTAGAAAATGGATTTTGGATGGATAGAATAAAATCTAAATGTTTTGTCGAGGTATTTTGTTTAAACTATATATTATTCTTGTTTAACAATACAAACTTGAAGTAATATTTTTTTAATGTATTTTTCAGTATTCTAATGAAGATCAAGCTTTTGAAACACGACAAGCATTACATGGCATTTCATGGCCACAATCAAACCCAAAAAAACTAATTGTAGAATATGCTGCAAAAGAAGATATGGAAATGGCAAAGGAATTATCTAAAGAACAACCTGCTCCAAAAAAAACAGATCCTTTACTTTCTGCTGACCTTTGGCAACAAGACAGTTGGTCTCGTGATGAAAGGCCCACAATAGTTAATAAGGTACATTGCACAAATAGCTTATAATTAAAATATATTTCAATTTAATAATTATATATTTAATTTTAGATAACTGTCATTCGCGAGTGGGATGTAGGTAAAGAAGATGGTCAGCTACACGTTAAAGAGAAGGAAAGAGAAAGAAAAGATCTCGAAAAAAAGAAAAGACAGAGAAGTAGGAGCCCTACAATTGAAGCTCACCTTCCAGCGCCAGCAAGAAAATTCAAGAAGAAAGAAGAGGAACCTCCTACAGCAAAGTTGTTAGATGATCTCTTTAGGAAGACTAAGGCTACTCCTTGTATATATTGGTTACCGTTAACGAATGAACAGGTTAACATTCAAATTTAATATTTGATCATTTGTACTAATACAGCGATGAGATATTAAAAAATTGGATTCTTAGATTGCAGTAAAAGAAGAAATTAGGAGACAACATATGGCAGAACATGCACGTAGATTAGAAGAAATGAGACGAGCTGAACGAAGTCGAGATACACGACGCCGCCGTAGTCCTAGAAAATAAATTTTTTATTTCTTCCTACATGGACTATCCCACCATCCTTTTAACTAAACTAAACAATTTATGAGTTTTCGGCAGATTGTCGTATCGATGCAAATACTGTATAATTTCATATATAGCGCGATTAATCTATTATTCAAATTAATTTTCTTTTTTTTTTTTTTATTAAGAAAACGTATTATTTTATATTTTGCACGTGTTACAAAATATTGAAACTATTTTTGTTATTGTTTATAAAATAAGACGGGAAAAAGATTTTTTCATTTTATAAATTTTATCGCTTTTTTCCATAAAAACATGACCAAAATTATGTTTCACCTTATATCCTTTTCCTTATTTCCTAATTTTCAGTATATTAGACGTGCTTTTTACAGGTCAACAAATTTTTCTAATCTGCCAAAGATGTCAATTTTTTCGTCAAGCTTCTAGAACTGCAAAGCAATCAATTTCTACAGACAATATCAAATTATATCATTTTCAACTAGATGAACATTCTGCACTTTCACATTGTGTTATCTTCGTGGGATTTTGCAAAATAATCGAACTTCAGTTATTAAGTTGAGTAAATTCTCAACACCAAAATAAACTATATTCTGATTTGCTCATTGCAAAAATTAAGCTGAAGCAAACTTGCTCACATAGTGTCGTTCAAAACTAAGCATACGTTCACCATCAATATTTCTAAGGAAATAAATGGCTGCAAAATGTTTGCTATGAAATATATTTCATAGCAAAATGAAGCAGATACATATTATAATAAAAAATTTTCGTATTAAAAATCAACTGTACATATATGTATCTGGCACTAGGAATAATAAAATTGTAAAATTGCTAATATAACATTTTGTTAATTTGTAGACATTTAATGGTATTTAAACACATACCTGTAACTGTTTCTAGTGATTACTAATAAAAAATTATAAAAAGAATTTGGTAATGATTGTGAATTATTTTTTATTGTTTTAAAAATAGAAAACACAAATATTTATTATTTACTGTACACAATTTTATATCTATCTTTAAAAAATTTACAGTTTTACAATCATATCTGTAACGAAATGTTTTAAGCAAACAACATAAACCTTAATTTTACTTAAGATTTTAATAAAAGTTCGTTAGACGAATATAAATAACTATCAATTAATATGCTTACATTTTCAAGTATACATCTAAGTGCATGAAAGCAGATTTGTATATCAAACATTTTAATGATATTTATTTCATATTTTTATGATATTAATTCTACAGCTGTTAAATATTAATTAAATTTCAATGTGTAGAGTTTATTCAAACAATAAAAAAAAGTTAAATTGAAATATAGCAGTAGCATAAAAATTTTAATTACGAAATTTAATTAAGGTGGATTTACTGACAACGGTCGTTCACCGATTTTCCCAACGATTGATCATAATAGCTTTCCCATAAAACTTTATTGAAATGAACTTTTAAATTGTTAGAAAATTACTGCTACTCAACAATAAATCAGTTTACACTAAAGAAAAAAACTACCACAGAAAATTTCATTTACAACTTGCATAATTTAAGAGTTATTTACTTTTTAATTTTTTCTTTTCATTTGAAGTATTATCCCTAATATTAACAAAAGTAGGATAAATTTTCTTGTCTAAATCTTTTATTAATGACAAAACTAAAGGGTCCTTTGGTAGACCTCGATTATACCGCCACGAATCCACCTTAATGAGGATAAATGTAAAAGTTTGTTTATTCTCATAATACATAAGAAAACAATTATGATTAATAAAAGACAAAAAAATTAAAAAAAAAATGTACAATGGATTGTTGACTAATTATTAAAGGTTTTTTTTTTGTTAAAAATCTACTCTTCTAAAATTTCATTTTAGATACATTCACACTATCAATAAGTGTTATCACTATTCAAGATAATGCATAATACTCATTTTTGCACCAGCTTACTCTTCAGACAAATTTTATTCATAAATGTTATACCTTGATACTAGAAGGTATAAAATTTTTTTTTGTCATATAGAAAATGTTATAACTTTTAAAAAAGTATGAAGTTGTTGAATCTATTTATGTTTTTAGTAACTTTTCGGGAAAATAGAGTATCAAGCCAACCAAACTTTGCAGACAATCGTTTTCATTTTTTGATCAAAAAGATCAAGATATTTTTTTATTTATTTTAAATTAATAAAATTAATCTATCAAATAACATTGTAATAGTAATGTACAAAAATTATTAATGCATTTGCGTGCTTTTCAGCTTGATACGAGAAGAAGTGTATTTCAAAAAAATATTAAATTATCCAAAACAAATTTTCAAATTGATTTGTACATTTTCTACTGTCACACCGAGATAAACAAGAAAATATTGTCTTTGCTATTTTTTCTTAAAGCAAGACGCATGTTTTAAGATTAAAAAAACGATTTTTTGCTTTCTATTAAAGCTTTATATTATACTATTCATTCGAGAATATACAAGGAAAATTTTTAAACGATATAAGAAAAATTCTTCGAGGTCTATTTTAAAATAAAACTTTTAATATTTGAAAACAAATAATTTTTCTAGATTTTTGAGAGAAGTTTAAATAAAAATCTTCTAGCCATAACTATATTTAACTCTGCTACTAATTTTATAACTAAATTAATTTAATTTTTGAAATACAGTTAAACGTGAATGTTAAGTTATACTTAAACTTCTTCAAAATTTTTGTTAATTTTTACGTAAGAAATTTTTTGACGCACTATAAATATTAGTACGATTTTTTTTCATGTTTTAAGTTTTTTACATTTTTTTTTAATTCGACAGCATTTGATTAATTAAAACTCTTTAAAACCTTTGTAGTGTCTTACTTGTTAAAGGCAAACGTTTCCTTCATTCACTGTTTCATTTAAACTTTACATTCAATAATGCTTTGCCATAAGCAAACGGTTGTAAAAAAGTTCATCATTATGGTTTGGTATTTTACGCTTTCAATACATTTTAAATAAAAAATTTATTCATCACAAAATGTAATTTAATCAACTTTGACCACGCTATAAATCTTTCGAACAAACCAGAAGCAGGCGAAAAAGCCAATTGTGCCTATAAAAATAAAAAATATATTTTTTTACTGTTACTTGCAAATACATTGTTATAAATACTTTTTAC
The DNA here is from genome assembly GCA_030522585.1 of Anagyrus pseudococci. Taxonomy (NCBI): domain Eukaryota; kingdom Metazoa; phylum Arthropoda; class Insecta; order Hymenoptera; family Encyrtidae; genus Anagyrus; species Anagyrus pseudococci. The sequence continues at coordinate 59,043 of JAPYYQ010000680.1, read as the reverse complement.
GTACCAGTCAACAGGAAGAACAAATAAACCATGATCATAGTATAACCAAAGTATAAGAATGTAGATGGAGGGTCTTCAATGTTTAATTTAGTGACGAAATAATGTATGCAGTACACTAGCAAATAAAATGCTGTGAAACCTGATGTAAGAAAACTGCGCCACCACCAGTGATAATCCTAAATTGGTTTTCAGACGTTAGTATAATGATTAAACATTATTTATATTAAAATATTCTTATACTCGTGTTACACCTACCTCGGCGCAAAGATGAAAATAACAGAGAAGAATTGTAGTTTCTGAACAAGTAATGACAAGAATCAAAAATACTAAGAATAAGAATCCAAACATGTAGTACATTTGACTTGACCTTAAATAAGAGAATTAATTTTTTAATTTAATTAGATTTAATACATTCATTGATGAATTATAACCATTTAAATAAAATCTGTAAAAAATGTGTTTTGCTTAAAAGTAATTACATAAACTATTAAACACTTTTTGCAGATTTTTATACACTTTTATTTACAGTCATTAAACGTAGATGCTATCCTAAAATAAAAAAATAATTACCACAGTGAATTCAATATGAAAAATAATTGAATAAATATGCATCCAAAAGGTAATACACCTCCCATTATAACACCGGGAATAGCTTGAGTGTAGAAGCTCTGTTCGGGTATCTGGCGTGGAATTTGATTTGTGCGTACAGGATGTTCAATTGCCTAAAAAGGAGTTTGAGTTAATAACAAATTTTTTTTTATAATGTTATTAAACTTTATTATATACACATTACCCGTTTCTTAAAACCAAAGAATGCTCCAACAAATGTTAAAGGAACTGATATACCAAACCATAAAGATAAAATGGCAATAAGAGTGCTAAAAGGTACTGCAGCTGAACTTCCTTTAGCCCAAAACACAAGATTCATAATGAAAAATAAACTGAAAACTATCCTATAAATATAAATTAATTAGAAAATGATTAAGTATAAAGTCACATCTGTAAATTTTACTTATTTCATGAACAAACCCTGGGCTCAACATTGAGGTAAGCAAGACATTTGATTTCCATTTTTCTCCACCAAAACTTTTATAAATTCGAGCAGAAACGTAACCAGCTGTTGTACCAAGGCAAACATACAGAACTATAGCACAGGTCATTAGTGCTCCTCGATTTGCTGGGGAGAGAAAACCGAGGCATGCAAAAGCTAAAAATAAAGAAATAAAAAATTTTAATTTATTAATATCAGTTTAAAAAATATTAAAAAAGCTATGCACAAAACTTTTTAAAATTTACAGACCTAGTGTAACAAGAGTCATAAAAAAGACTTGGACGCCAGATCCAAGAAAAACCGATAATAACATTCCTTTCCGCGGTGGTCGGAAAACGTCACCATGAACAAGTTTCCAGCCAAATTCTTCTTGAGCATCTTCACCTGATTCAATCTGAAAGTAAGCCTGCGTTATGACAACACAGACATGAAAAAAATCACAATTTTACACAAAAACTACTACAGCTCATTCATGTACTTGATTTTATAAGTAAATATATAGAATAAGCTGTATACTTATTTAAAAGGGTTAGTAGAATCAGAAAAAGAATTATCCATTACAAGTTATTGTGTAATAGTGTGATATTGTTTCTCATAAACATATAGTTGAAAGATAAAGATATAGAATAGTTTTTAGACAGCTTAGTTATTAGATTTCCTTTTTAACGCACCTGATTGTATCTAGCAATATCTTTGTGCAATGTCCTCAGTATTATCATAGCTACCATGCCGGATAAAAATAGTACAATAACCAAAGAATTGAGAATACTGAACCATTGAATATTTGTATGAGGCATAGATTCCAAAATATAGTCCCATCTTGAGGACCATCTGATAGTATTGTTTTTCTAAAATAATGTATTGATTAATTTGTTAATAATAACCATTGTGAATACTGATTTTTGTTAATGTTTTTAAAAACTTTAATATTACCTGATAATGAACATTGAAAGTATATAAAATAGAAAACTTTTTGTTTGGATGTAATTTTGATGGAGAAATTTCAAGTGGAGTCTTGCTGGAGCAATCACGATTATTTGGGTTACTATCATGTTTAATACTGCGAGGTGTGACTTTGATAGCTGAAAATAAAAGTTTATGATTAAATTTATATCTTAGTTTTTTAATATTCAAGAGATTATAAATAATTACATACATATAATGCGTCCACTGTTTTCTTTGGTGCCTGCTGGACCCCAATCCTCTTCAGCTCCACTATGATATGTTATTACAAGATCAACATGATTAAACAAGTAATATGTATTAGGCTTGTTAAATATGTTAGGCTGTAAAAAATATACAATTAAATAATAAAATTTGATTAATTATATAATAATTAAAGAATGAAATAAATTTTTTTCTGTCAGTTGACTTACATCTATACTGCAACTATCTAATTGAGACCAGCTTTCTTTTACAAAACAACCCATAGGGAAACCAACACTACAATATTGATCATTATCTTTTAATGGATAACACCATGTAACTGGCATATTATCTGAAAAAATATAAAAACAAATTAGTTATTCATAAGTTCAAGTTGTAATATGTACACTCTAAACATTATATAAATTGAAAGAGATTATTTATAAACATAAAGAAAATATTTAATAATAATAAAATTATTAGAAAAACAATTAATAGTAGAATAAGTAAAGTATATTGACAAATAATACAATTATAGATTTTAAATTTCTATATAGACTCTAATAATTAATTGTTTTAATACTTTACCAACAATCCAGTGATGTTGGTAAGAAAGTGCTATGCCTTTCCTAAGAAGTTGTAATTTATTTTCAGACTCCTCATTACTTGTGTAGTTCTTTTGGCAAAGTATTGCACATTTTTCTTCTTGTAAAAATTTGAGCTAAAAAATATGTTTGATAAATAATAAAAAAAGTTTAAAAGCAAAATATATTATTTTACTCACATGGTATGGTGATGGACGTATACGTTCGCCAAAAATAACTTGTCCCAAGTTCTCAGATGGAGAATGACTTTCATCAGATGTGCAGAAATCAAAACTGAAATAGATAAATGTTTGAGTAATCTTTTACTTATTATTTTTATATAAATTTATTGGATTTGTTTATACTCACTAATGATATTCATATGGAATAGCAGACTGAATTGAGTTGAGACGATTTACATACAGATGAATATCAGACTGAAATAAGTAAATAACAATGAGCATTAATATTATTAATAAGATTAAGCTGTGGTAGATAAAATAAAAGACTTTAAAACTGTTTGTGCAACTTCTTTCAATAATAATTTGTAAATAATGGTTAATATTTTTAGTAGCAAAAGTATGCATTTGTATATGCGTATCTACATATTGACACATATACACGTATATGTTCAAGTCTCGAGTGATAACAGAAAGTTGAAAGACGTAGAAGAATATAAATAAAAAAGAAGTAGGCAGTGGCAGAAAAGAAAGTTATTATAGTAGGTAGATTTGCGGAAAAATTATTGGTTGCTAATGTTACCTTGCAGGTTGGCGTGGCATCTTTACAAAAATTAACCGGCGCCAGGCCAGGCAAATAAAATCCCGTGGCAGCGTGGAGAACGCATAAAAGGCACAAAAATAAAGTAGCTCTTGTCATTATTCCCGTCGACTCGGGCTGCATGAGCCCACGACTCGCTCGTTCTCTTCGTCGTCTTTGACTCTTGCAGCCGGTGTCGTCGTGTCGTCGTCGTCGTCTCGCTACCAGCACTTATATGTATAGCCTTTGCACGTTACTTCGTTGGGCAATATGTGAACGACTGGAATTCGTTTCTTATCATCGCCTCTGGCTCCGCTTTACGCATGGATTTTGCTTTTGTTACAAGTCGAGCAATATCTCTACCACAAGTGACGAACTTCCTCAGTAAACTACATCACACAGACGACTACTACTCTGACCTCTCCTCGCCTCCTCGCTTCTCATCTGCCATGACACGTCATGAATAAGCTGGTAACACAACAGATCGACGCTCGCTCTGCTGCTGCTGCAGCCTAGTATCAGTAGGTATAGTCACACACCGACATCACCATTCTCTCGTGGCGGCGCTTCGTTTCGGGCTTCGCCGGGGCCTATTATCAATTATTATATATGCCTATAATGCTGTACATTTACATTCTAACTTCTAATAATGTCGAATGCTCGATTAGTCTTCCGTGTTCGAATTCTGTTGGTGATCGAAAGTAATAATTCAAAAATTTCAGCTTCTTTTTTAATAATATTTTTCTTACATTATCTGTTTTAAAAAGTTAAGAAAATAAAAAAAAGGTATATTCCATTAGTAACAGTAGAGAAAAAATTACAAAATCATTGAATGCAGAAATAAACATTTTAATTATTTTTATTTATGTTTCTATGTTACATAATTTTAAAACAGTTTGTCCGTTTTCATATATTTTTTTTAAATGTTATTGTATAAGTATAACTAAAAAAAATTTAAATATGTTTTTAGGTAATATGTATGACATAGAAAGTAATAACACATTTTATGCTACGTGTAAGTCTGTATTTTTTTAAAATAAATTGTACAATTTTAAAAACTTTGTGTTTTATTAACGTTTTAACTTAAAGTGGTAAAAAATATTTATCAATAATTAAAACTATTATCATTTTTGCTGCACAAGTGCAATAAGCATACATTTTAAATTAAACTTAATAAATAATTCATTACTCCAGTCTCACAATATTCTCTCAATTCGTTTCTAATCTGTAAATTATTTTCAATTTAATTAAAAAATATTAATTAAAAAAAATTTGTGTTTAAATCTATAATACTTACTTTTGCTTTTTAACTTCATCATTTCCAATAACACTATTCAAGTCAGGGAATAGCGTGCGCCGCATCTAAAATATTAAGAAAAAACATGATTAATTGATTTATTTTTTATTTTTATTGAACATGTGATGAATTGTAACTTACATTTGCAGGATCTCTATTTTGGCAGATTTCAGGATTACAATTACAATTAACGCAAAGTGCATCATTTTTACGGCACGTGCAAAGTCGTGATGAGCAATAACTTGCCTTACATGCACATTTGATTTCCCCATTGGAGTTTCGTTTTATACCTATTTTGCTTTCTCGAGTTATATTTCGTGTTGTTTTCTACAAATCGATGTGTTCATTAGTTTGTTGTACATACTGTAAGTAAAATAACATTTCTAGAGCATACCTCGAGATTCCTCAATCTATTGAATAAAGGAGTCTTTTTCCAATCTGGATCATTTTCTTCATCATCTTCAACAATGCTTTCGTCGGTTATAAACGAATCGTAAGCAATTGACTCAATAACAGTTTTTGGTTTTATAGATTTCGATTTTTTATTTTCGATAACGTTATTGTCTTGTTCAGTCAGTACCTGTTAAATTTTTAAATATAAAGGTAACAAAATATGATAAAATTATTTGTTGCAAAAGAAATAATAACAAACCTTGTTTTGCAAATTTTCAAGCATTTGTAAGTATGTACTGACTTGCTCTTCTAAATCTTTGATTTTTCTGTCTTTTTCCGTGTCGTTAATTGAATCTTTATTCTTAGATAAACCCAAACATTCTTTTCTAAGTCTAGAACTCGATTCTCTTAACTCATATTTTTCTATTTGTCCTTTCAATGTCTCATTTTTTTCCTAAAACATTTATTTTTATTTTTAATAATAATTTACTATTCCTTTTACAAAAATTTCGTGAAATTATCGAAAAAAATTATTTTATTATTGTAATCATTATTTAAAAACAAAAAAAAAATGATTAATCAGAAATAAATGAACTTATGTTTTATTAGGTAGATTAGTACGTTCTGCAACTAGTGCGAAAAGCAATCGTTTTTTTAACGAGTGTGAAAGTTGTCGCCCAAGCGCAGCGAGGGTGACAATCACACGAGTTAAAAACAGTATTTTGCTTTCGCACGCTTTGCTGATACTATTTTTTGACTCGATGTGCGAGAAGTGTGTATAGCAGCGAGTATATAAAAGCGTGCAAGTAAAATATGTTAAAACAAGCAAGACATACATATGATCTTTATAAATGTCTTATATATTTTCGATGGTGGAAAGGCAGAGGGGAAGGGGGTGCAGGGGGCGAAGTCCCCTGCCAGGGGGGTTGGGGGACGGAGGGGGGAGGGCGACAAACCCCCCGACAGGGGGGGTGGGGGACGAACCCCCCCCCCCCCCCCAAAAAAACACATATAGACGGAAAATCCTTTAAAATAAATAATTACATATACCTGAATTGTACTGTAAAAATGATTATATATATCAAATGTAATTATAAATACTTGAATTATAAATATTTATCATTTTTTAAAATAACGTTGATTGTAACGCTATAATAATTGAATTGTAAATTCTTTTTCAGTATCATAAAAAAAATTATTTTGCGTTCAATGCTTTTTTTTTGACAAATTCAATTGATGAAAAGTTATCTAATTAAGTGTTTAATTTCACTCCCTTGGATTTTATAATTTCAGATTATTCATCATTTGGTTATTTATTATTCGACGGACGCACATGTATTTTTTAGCTTATAAAAATATAAAAAAAGGATAAAATTATTGACTTATTTTTTACGCAACGTCTGAGAAGCAAGCGCCTCTCGTACAGCGTGCGAGAAGCGGCCGCTTGCTTCTCACACACCGTTAAAAAAATACTGCTTCTCAAACACGACACACGCATGAGAAGCATACACTTCTCGCACGGAGTGTCAAAAAAATATTATTGTATAAATGATAGTAATAATTTAACCCATTAAAGCTAATGCCTACACCAGCCATGCTAGGGACAATCTGCCTATTGGATCACTTGCTTTTTGAAAAAATAAAATATCCGCGTTTTTTCTTTTTTCGATTCGATCGTTTATAACAAAATTGTGTAAACAAATTAGGTCATTAAATTTCGTACGCGGCAATTTATTCTATATATAAAATATTGTTATAATATAAGAAAACATATTAAACATACCATTAAATCGTTGTAATTAGACTTCAATAAATTGTACTCTTTCCAACTAGAAGCATATTTATCAAATGAAGTTTTTAACGCCTCTTTAAATTCTGCCATTGATGAAATCGCATTCCATCTTGATTTTGATTTTACTTCTAGAAGAAAAAAAATAAAATTCTTGGTTTTTTTAAATTTTCCACTTGCTACAACCTTTTATAAAAAATTTACCTTGATTATATTCTTTTATATGTTGTTCAAAATCTTTAATTTGCGTGTTACGTATTTCGACGTATTCCATCAATTCTGAAATTTGGGCTTGATTTGCAGATTCATTTTTCAATTGAAGCTCTGCTAACTGATTGGCAAAGCAAGCTTTATCTTCCTTAAGTCTCTCTAGGGTACATTCAGCTTCAATTTTACTTGCCAGCATGCTTAGTTCTTCAGTTATCCATACTTGTACATCTTGTTTAGCATTAGCATGTTTTTCACGACGTTCGCTCGCTTTTTTTTGTAAATCTAACGCGTTCTAAAATTTCAAAAATAAATTATAATTAATATTAATTTTTCTACATAAATCGTATATTTTAAAAAAATAGTTACTTTTAATCTTTTTTGGATGGCTTGTGCTTCTTCTAGTTTTCTTTTAAAAACATTTTTTTGTTTATTGTGCTCAGCTTGTAATCGACTTATTTGATTGAGATGCTTTCTGTCTTGATCTTTGAGTCTATTTAGTTCTTGTTCTCGCATTCTTTTCCACTTATTAAATTGTTCTGTTTCAGTACGCATATTTCTTATTAATTTAACTTTTGTTTGTTTCAAGCTTGATATTTCATTAGTTAAAGTTTTAATCTGTTCATCAGACTTTTCTTTGTTTTTGAGAATTTTATTCTGTTCTAAACACCTTCGTTGCAATTCGGTAATCTTTTTCTCTAATTCTTGAACTTTTTTACGTCGCGTTTCTGCTAGTCTACAACAAAAAATAATTTATTGTCATTTTTATATTTCAATTATATTTATGCTAAAATTTATAGTTTGTTACAAGTGATTCTACATACTTTGCACTGTTACTATTTGTTTGTGCATTACGGAGGGCTTGAAGCAGTTCTTCTTTTTCTGATAGTAAATTTTTAATTTCATTATTCATTTCTTCCAGCTCCTTTTGATACTCAATTATTTGAGAAGAGTTTTTCAAAAGATTAGAAACTAACTCTTCTTTTATTGCTAACTGCTTGTTAATGTATTGTACTTCATCAACTCTTTCAGCTTGCTTAAATGTGTGCTCTTCATGTTTTTCATCTATGTCATAAGTTTCATTATTTACACTGTTTTCATCCAAACTGCTTGACATTAACTCAGAGTCAGCACTAACATTTGCAGAAACTTCAGCTGATAATTCATGGGTAACTAACATATCATTTGCTTTCTTTTGTTCATTCTGTAGACCTGGAATTTTATGTATGATTTAAAGAAATTTGTCAACATTTATAAATATATAATGATTGTAAAATTACAACTCACTTATAATTTTCATACAAATTTCTTCTAATTTTGTTTTGTGGCTTTCAATATTTGTAGGATTCTCTTCAAAATCTACTAAAAGTTTTTCACAATTTTCTAATATATCAGCTATAGATAGTTTAAATTGTTCTTTAGATTGTTCTGATAATTCAGCAAGTTCGTGCATATGTATCATCTTTATTAAGTTAGCATTTAAATTTTCTGTTACTCCTCTCAACTTTCTTTGCAATGACTGATTTTTTTCTTGTAATTCCAAATGTTCTGGAGGACAAAAACTACCACCTTTTTCTGAATTGAACATAGCACTTTGTAATTCTTTTATAATTTTTTTAAGATTATTAATTTCAGCCACTCGTGGATCTTGATTAATAACTGGTTTATTCTTAATCTTTTTAGCTCTGTCTGCATACCTTAATGTACTTGTGGTTTCTTCTACATTATAATCTAAAATATACAAGATTGTAATGAAAAGAACTCAATTTCAAATTCTTTTAAAATAAAAAAAGATAAAAGTTTTTCATACTAACCAGCTGGACTTATACATGCAATCATAAGTGTAACTGAATTACCACCTAAAGAATCTTGCAATAATCTAGTTAATTTGCTATCTCTGTAGCCAATATAACTAGAACTTGAACCTTCTCCTAACTGAGAAATAACATTTCCTAAAGCTAAAAGCCCTTTATTGATATTGACGCCTTCTTTAAATCTTTCCCCTGTTGCTTGAGTTTTTTTAGATCTTTCTGAACCAGCTAAATCAACAAGATGGAACTTGGCAAATTTTGCAGTGTTTCTGAAAATAAAAATAATTATTTAGAATAAAGGATTAAATAATTAACTGCAGTAAAGTAAATAATACTTACGCATCATCTTTCTTTTGTTGATGCACAGAAATTGTAAATATTGCATGACTACGACTACTTTGCACATTCATTGCAGTTGCTCCAGTAGCTCTTTGCAGAGAGCCACTGGCTAAACATTCTAATGTTTCTTGAGTATTAGTAACTGTAGTTTCTGTTAATCCAACTATTTTAACACCTCTAACATCTTCTCTAATGTCAACTATGCACTGATTACGAGGTTTTTTTGATAACAAATCATACAACTGTTCTTTATACAACTCCATAAATGCAACAGTTACTTTGAAATCCCAATCTTTTTTTGCTTTAATTTCGTTGAATATATCATTTACAGCCCTTGGGATAACTCCACAGTCTGTGTCATTCTCATTATAGTTGGTACCCATTGAAAAAGTCTTTCCACTACCAGTTTGACCATAAGCCAATATAGTAACATTGTATCCTATTAAAAAAAACAAAAAATTAAGGGAGTTTAAAAACATTATAAAATTAAATACAATATTTGAACAATTAGACAATTACCTTCAAAAATGTTTTTAATCATATTTTTTATAGCTGTATCATAAAACTCTTCTTGCGAGCTTTCTGATGGAAAGACATAGTTGAATGTAAATGCTTTTTCTGTAGATGGAATTTGTATTTGTGGTTCTCCCGGAATAACATGCAAACATTTTTGACAACCTTTATCAATTTCAGATTGTATCAGAGGTCGAATACGAACTGCTACTTTGACTAAGTCGTCACCCATCTAAAAGCATAAATATAATATAATCATAGCAAAGTATCTAGGAAAGAAAAGAGAAATAAAATTAACAACCTTTACAGCTTTTACTTAATTGGGTACCTTAATTCATGAATGAAGTAGAATGTAAAAAAGGTAATATAATTATTATATAATTAAACAATTAGCTATAAACAATTATCACACATGAACCACAGAAGAGTACTAAATTGAAACTCAGACTATCACATAATCCTAATGAGTATCCTTGCCAGATACAATTGCAATAAAGATGCACTTATTTTTACACATGTATACTTTTAAAAGGTTAAACTGTATACGAAAGTAATAATAGCAACAGGAAAAATGTAAGGACGAGCACTGTTAGTGCTAGACAGCCGCCATTAGCCGGGGTAAGGTTGCAAGGATGAGAGCGTTCAGCATGTGTCTTTCAACTGTATTTTTCAAATTGAAAACTGAAAATGTACACTGAATACGGATTGGACGTTGCGAGCGCAATAGCCGTGTAGGGGGCGCGCTAGCACTGCAAAACTGAAATCCACGAAAATTGATTGTTCGAGGTTCCGATTCCGCGTAGCCGAATTCTCGCGCGCAATTCCACAAACGGAACGTGTTAAGTTGAACTGCTGACGCTCGCATTTACATTACGAATGCTTGTGTCAAGATTCATTTCAATTGCTTCCTTTTTGGTGATTGATTGAAAGAAAAAAAGTTTTTCATTCGATTCTTTGGATGATTTTTAAAAGCATGTAGTTCTTATATACATTAACTAAAAACAAAAGAATTTTGTGTGAATTTTCATCATTGAAGGAATAACAAAAAATGTTAAAACTTTAATTTTAAATTTTTCTGTAACTTTGTGCTATTACGACTTAATATTTCATTATGCACCTCCAAATTGTTTCTTTTCAAACTTTTATAAAAGAGTAGTGGTACATAGATTGTTTATTATTAGTAAATATATAAATAAAAGATGGTGTACAGGAGAGTAAATAATTGTAACGATAATGGGGGAAAGTAAAAAAAATTCAAGTAAAGTTATCGACGAGAGGAAATGAGTTGCTGTGGCAATTTATAATGTGCTGCTGCGATAATATAATTGCACTTTGCATTATCTCGATTCTTGCAATACTCGGATATATATAGCTATGTCGATGTCGCGCGCGTTGTGGCGGCAGGCAGGCGGGCGGCGGGCTCGCGCGTCTTCTTTATTTCGGAACGCAACTGGAACACAAGTCGAGCGTATGTACAGAAATGGGCGAACGCAGAGCGCTACTCCGATGTGTTTTGCTAGTTGAAATTTTTCAAAGAACACCTGCCTGCGCTTTCCCCTCGACGATTCTCCAAGAGCGCTTGATTTGCCAAGACGGCCACGACGACCGGCGACGTTTCGCCGGCTACAGAGCTCAGCTGCACTGACGACAGGCGCCTAGGATAAATGTCGCCGCCGCCGGACGACTCAAATGCTGTGATTTTTTTCTACATGATCTCAGGCCGCTCGGAATAAGTCTCGCCGACAAAGCTCGAGAATTGAAGATTTTTTTGTTTCTTCAATAAAAAGCAGCGCGAAAATGTCCGTAACTTATGCCCAGCGGGGCAGGCCGCCTATGACTCCAGCTCAAATACAAAAGGTCAGTGCTCGGGGCTCCGATTTTTTTCTTTTCGCCCCGCTTAACCTCACAGCCGCTCTTTTTCTCACAACTTGTCTCTTTAATTTTAGATGCTGGATGAAAATAGTCATCTCATACAAACGATACAGGATTTTCAAAGCAAAGGAAAATCACAAGAATGCATGCAGTTAGTTGATATATGCCTACATTTTATATTTTGCAACACTCTTGTAACCTCAAAAAGCTTTAAATCATGTGTTCTATTTTTTTCCTCCTACAGGTATCAACAAATGTTACATAGAAATTTAGTGTACTTGGCAACTATTGCTGATGTTAATCAAAACGTTGGAGCTTTACTTCCTGTGAGTTTTAATTATTACTGTTTTATACTTGCTTTTTTATAAGTATCACTAAAAAATTTTATATTTTTAGGCACCGCAAGGAATACCCAATGGACCTGCACATAATATGATGCCACCTCAAGTGGCACCAAATATTCCTGCTGCAGCTGGTCCTGGGGGAGAAATGCCTCCTAATACACAACAACCCTTGCCAATGTCTGGTTTTAATCAAGGTCAGCCTATGCCACAGGCAGGTTACAGAGGGCCTGTAATGCCTGGTCCTGGCCAAGGACCTGCCATGAATCGTAAGATACTTTTTTACTTAAGATAATTACTTAATATTATCAGAATAATATCAAATTGATATTTAGGTCCCCCTGCAGGTCCTGGGCCTCAACAATACAGAGGTAATCAACAGGGCTATCCACCCCAACAAGGACCTCCTCAACAAGGTTATCATCCACCTTATAGTAACCAAGGACCAGCAGCCAATTATCAAGGACCACAAAACACCAATTATGTACCTGGTCAACCAAATCAGTATGGAGCTCCTAATGCACCCCAACAGCAAGGTTATCCACCATCAAATCAACCCAATTATGGACCTCCTCCTACAACAGTTAATAATTATGGCCCTCAACCTAGTGGTTATCCACCACCTAATACTAATCAGCCACCAGCTGGTTATGGACCTCCACCACCAAATCAACAAGCTTATCCACCTTCAAATGCCTCTCAACAAAGTTTTCCAGCTTCTGGACAGCAACAACAACCTGGACAATATGGAAATCCTAATCAACAAGCCAATTATCAACAACCACCAGCACAGGCACCACCACCTCAAAATGCTTACAATCCTAATCCTCAATCAGGAAATTATCCTCCACCATCTTCCCAAGGATATCCAAATAATGTGCCACCTCAGCAATATCCTCCACCACCAGCATCAAATGCTCAACCTCCACAACCTCCTGGAGCACAACCACCACAGCCTGGACCCCCTCAACCTAATTATGGAAGTCAACCTAGTCCTGGTCCTGGTAGTGCTGGACCAGCACCTACTATACAACAATATGGTCCTACATCAACTGCTCCTCCATTCAGTGCAACTCCACCTGTGGCAGCTAGTGGTGCAAACACATACGCTCAGAGCAGTCAACCTACGTGTACACCATCTGCTTCAACTCAAACTTGTACTCCAAATAATCAACCTCCTCCAACGTCCCAACAGGGTAACTATCCTCAGCCAGCTCCACCGCCTAGTTGGGGTAATCCAGTTCACACATCTCATCAGCCTCCACATCCACCACCTCATCAACCACCTCACCAGCCACCTCACCAACAATCACATCCACCACATCAGCAACCTTCTCCTCATCCACCTCATCAACAACCATCACCACATCCACCTCATCAACAACAGCATCAGGCCCCTCCACCACATCAGTCACCACATCCATCTCCACACCAGTCACCGCAACAAGCTCCTCCTTCTCAAACTCCTCCCCAGTCTCAACAGCAACAATCACCTAGTCCTGCCCCAACAGGTTTTCAACCTCCTCCTGGTCCACCACAGGGTCCAGGGGGACCACCACAACCACAACCTCAAAATGCTTATGGACCACCACCCCAGTCACATCCTGCAACTACACAAACTTATGTTCCATCAGCACCTGGTGGGCAACCTCAAGTTTATCCACCCCATCCTCCTCAGCCAGGTCAACATTATGGTCATCCACAGTATCCTCCACAAAACTATCCTCCTCCACCTGCTGGACAAGGATATGGACAATATCCACCAAGACCACCTGCTGGACACATGCCTCCACCTCCTGGTCCACAAGGTCCTCCTCCAAATCAATATGCTGGTTATGGATATCAGCCCCCACCACAATAAAAGGCAATGTAATTCCAAAATTTAATACTAAATAGATTCTAATTTTATTAACAAAGGAATTAAGTGGCTTTTTCAAAAGACAAAATTTTTATTTAAATCATGTTGATATGCCATGTTCCTACTATATACAAAGTACGTTACATTTCTTCAAATGTTCACTTTTTCAGCATTTTAGTTGTGATTTTGTCAGAAATCTTAAAAAAGTTTTTTTAACAATTTTGAAAAATTTGTTCTTTAGTGTATTATAAAAAGATTACAAAGAAAATCTTAAGACAACTGTAAATGAAACTTATAAAGTTCTGACATCTCTCTAGACGTAACTGTATATTGTACATGATGTGATTCTAAAGTTTAAATGATTCTAAAAAGTGAGTTGCAGCAGTTGATTCTTAAAAGTGCTTTTAAACTATGATTAAATGTACTGAATGATTTATAAGTTAAGATAAGAATTTGTATAGGTAATTTTAAATAACAAGTAAAAAACTTTATTGAATCCACTGCTGTACATGGAATCATTTTACTGACACTGACTGACTTTTTTGTCAATAGGTACAACTCTGCATAGTACCAAATAAAGTATCATAGGTGTTTATTTTACAATTAAAGATTTTGTGTTAAATTTATTAAATAAATAAATAAAAGGAACAGTTATTTTGTTGCAAATAGAATAAGTGTAAATTATTTTAACTAGGATTTTACATTCATATTCTTAAAAACTTTTAATTTATACAGTTTGAGAGTTAAAATTAAAATTTTACTCACATAAATGAATTAATTATAGCAGAAACTTGTACATAAAAAACATTATTTGCAACAAAATTTTTAATACATTCCTTTAAAATTATTTATAATTGAATGGTGTTTTTTATTTTATGTTGCAATTAAATTAAAAAGCTTTTATGTCTTTTTAGAATAAGTTTGTAATAAACATGTAAATCAAGAAATATGTACAACTAATTTAAGAATAATAGATTTTTCTTTTCAATATTTAAAGTTCATCTTTTTCATTTCCTTGTTGATTTGAGAAACATTCACAATTGTGTTTTGGTTGAGGCACATGTTCCATTCCTGGCAAAACTTTTATAGTACTTTTTATGAGTTTACTCCACTCCTACATAAGACAATCATTTTATTAAATATTATCTATTGAAATAAGTACAAAGTAGACAAAAAAACTTACATTTATCAAGGCAATATGGTAACAGAATATATGTTGAGGCATTAAATTATTTCTTGTATATTGTCTAGCATTTTTAGTAATGTTTTGAGCTTCATTATCATTTTTCATTGCCCAATGTATTTTGTCAACAAGATCTGATAAATCACTCTTTACAGGAATGTAATGTGTGTTTGGTTCTATATCTTTGTAAAAAAATTCGTAATATTTTGAATCTTGTTTAAATACTAAAGAATCACCAGCAAGTAAGTATGGAAATCTATAAGCTGCTACAGTTCCATCAATGTTTAATTGATATTTATACTAAAAACAAATAAATTAGATATAAACTTAATACATTAAAAAATTGAATTTTCTGCTTACTTACATCAAAAAAATCAAAAAATGATATATGTTTCTGCTCAGGGCCATATTTTTCTATTTCGTTTCTAAAAAAGAAAAAATTAGTAATTGATGCATTGAATAAATCAGCATTTTTTCTTGCTATGTCAATTAAATTCAAGCGATCTCTTCTAGAATCTCTGCCTCTCCAAAAAAGTTTATTAATTTTATTGCTCCATGCTAATTTTGTACTTCCTTGAACAGATATCATGTCCAACATAACTCTAAAATTTTTAAAAACATTCTAGATTAGATTTAAAATCTAAGCAACATAAAAACAGAAGAAACAATGCATGTTTATACCTTCCCATTGCCTCTATAGTTGATTCAGTAATATCATAAGTAGGAAGTACAATATCTTTAAAACCCTCAGAGCCACACCATGAAAAAATTGGAAAAATTTCCTTTTTATCAGGAACTAAAGGCCAATCTCCTAAATTTGTAAAAAGTTCAACATCTGGTAAAATTGTTTTTCTAGATAAAGATAATAAAACTGCATCTACAAATATTTTAAAACCAACATGTTCTCCATAACATTTTCTGTAAATCTAAAAAAACAAAAGAATATTGTAATTTTTTAAGTTGTATATATGTAAATTAAAGATTAGA
This sequence comes from Anagyrus pseudococci, assembly GCA_030522585.1. Classification (NCBI taxonomy): domain Eukaryota; kingdom Metazoa; phylum Arthropoda; class Insecta; order Hymenoptera; family Encyrtidae; genus Anagyrus; species Anagyrus pseudococci. The sequence continues at coordinate 42,913 of JAPYYQ010000680.1, read as the reverse complement.
AAATAGAATTACTTTATTTGTTTTGATAACATAATGACAAATGCTGATACTGTTTGGTTGATGGTACTTTTTAATAATTTTACTTCTCAAAACATCAAAATCTATATTATTAAAAGGTTGTAGGTCACTTATTATTTGATTGTGTAAAGAACATTCATTACTTTTAAGCCAATCATCAACAGAAGAAATTGGACAATCACATTGTTCCTCATAAATTGGTCCTTTGAATGTAGACTTTTTTAATGTCAAAGCTTTATCATTTATTTTTAGACTAATATTAAAATGGAAACAAGTAGCATGAATTTTATAACGAATTATAAAACTGCCATCTTTGCAATCGAAAATTTGTGTCCAAACATTACAAGATCCTCCTCCTTTGGTTTTCCCAGTAATTTCATAAGAAATAATGCTTTTTCCAGGAGACTTTGTGACACTAAAACATTGAATTTAAATGTCGGTTTACTTCAAAAATTAATAAACAAAAATGAAAAATAATTACTTTTTTCCGTCTGTGTCGACAAGCTGCAAAAAAATGTATCTTGCTCTCAAAACGATATTTTCTGGATTCAGTCCTGGGCCCCAAATCAAAGTTTTTGATTCATCAATACTAACTGCTGTACTTTCAATAAGACTAATGTTTTTGTAGAGCAGAAGGATAACGAGTAATAACGATCTCATGTTGCTAGAAAAGTCAACGTTCTTGTAACTTTACACTTTTCTCTCCACTACTTATTACATATTTTTATCAGTGCAGGATTAAGCTAAATGCCATAATTTACTACGTTTGTTTAATAAATTTTCCGCCGGGCTTTTTCGTTCCCATTTGCGCGTGAAAAAGCGTACTTTACTATCCCGTCGATAGTATAGCGCTCAAATTCTGTTTTGTTTTACGAGCAAATAATCGAATAAGTCGTTCGTAAAACTTCAGTTACAAATATTCCAAATCCAACAGCGACGTCGCACATTTAAATTCACACGTGAACGGAAGCCAGGCTCGTTTCTGCAGGCTCGCAAAAATCTGCGCATGCCTGATGCCGCATGCCGCTCCAGCAGCCAAAACTTTCGGAGCTACCCCGATCAAAACCATGCGTATAATTCATCAAGACGAAGAATATAGTAGTTGGGCAGTTCTTCGAAAACAGGCTTTAAGACATGATTTATTAAAAACAATTTTTCGTCTTATCAATTTACATAATTGTATTATGTCAACATGGAGCAAGTCGATGTTTCCAATTCCATCGCTCCTCTTTCCGAGGTCACTACTGCCCGCGACAACTCAGCTATAGCTCTCAACCCCAAGTGCCAATTAAATTTTCCGTGCTCTATTAAAAAAAAATAATATTAAAAATAGAAAGAAACGTTAAGCAATAGACGTGCGAATATAGAAATGCGAATGAAATAAGGAGAGGAAGAAAGTAGGAATGTTAAAGATGCGCGGTAAAGAGCTCGGTTGACTCGAGTTGCCGCGAAGTCGAGGCCGGAGTAATATGAGAGAAGGAAGAGATAAGGGGTCTGTACAAGAGTGAGAGAGATGGAGCAAAGTTGCGCGCGAGAAAGCAGGTGGGCGGGCGGGCTTGCTAGCCCCGGAGAGAGGGGAAGCTAGCGAGGGGGCCAAGGAGTGAGAGAGCAAGCAGCATAGGGGCGCGGGAGTGAGAGAGCCGGAGCTAGCCAGGGCTCGAACTCCAAGTAGCAGCGGCAGCTCCAACGTTGCCGTCGTCTTCGTTTTCGTCGTCGTCATCGATGCCATCGGCGTAAGTGGCGGAGGTCGGAGCGCGGACGGGCCGATAGACGTGAGAGAGCGGATAAGACGCAACTTTTTCGCGCGTATGACACTGTATGTCGAATGCGTGCCTCCCGATCAAGAGGATTAGAGTCAGTGTAGGCCGTATAATAGGGACAGCGGCGGCGCCCAGCTTAGGTGAGCAAAACCTCTCATCGGTAATTGTGCGACATCACACTTGTCGAGCCCCCCGACTTGTTTTCAACGCGATTATTAGTGCCTCCGTACATCCAGAGACACGGGCCCCCACCGAATTGAGACGAATAAAAGGCCCGCACTGGGCTGTTTCTCCTGTGTTCCAGGGTTTCACAGGTCTTCTTGCGACTGGCCGCCTGTTGTGCTCCGGTTTTCGGGCGCTCAGGTTCGGAGTCCGGGGAGTAAGAGAAGCACCGCCAGGGGCGGCTTGTATAAGCGCTTGTGCAAACGCACAAGCCAAGCTTGGATTCGATCGTTCCTGAGCCGCTGCACGGAGAGCGGCACGCTCCCGACGACACGGGGGCCTTCGTCAAGTCGTTCCATGGCGACTCGGCACGTGGCCGCTGCATGAGAAGAGAGAGCACGCTACATTTTACCTAATTCTGTGAACATTGTTTACCCCCCCAAAAAAAGGATATTTATTGTTGATAAAATAATGTGAGTGCATTGTAGTTTTGTCAAAGGGCATCATCCTCTTTGTTTTTCTCTCTTTAACTCGTTTTATTTATCTGGCCGCTTTAAAGCAACGCCAAGGCCGAGAGAGTTGGGCGGGGCAGCCGACGCAATAGCTCCTTTGGACATTTATTTACAAGTAGGCGCATATAAATATCATATACGACTCGACGACACACAGAAATCATTTGCTCTCGTTTCGTTATTCGCAATTTTTGGTTTTTACATCTCACGGGAAAGAGTTTATTGGGTTTACACGGAACAAATCGATCAATAACAATTTTCCATTCTCCTCGACACATGAAATACGATATTCAATAAAAAATCAAATTCGCGAGGATGCCAATGAGCAAATAATAGCTACATTACTATTTTTAGTGTCATTGTAAAAAGTAAATTTTTTCGCAAATTTTCCTCATCATAGAAGAGTTGAAGAGAAGAGAGTTATCAAGTGCATACGTGTGAAGAAAAAGATAGTGAAAAGAGGGGTGTCGGAGAGGTAAGGGGGAAAGAGTGGGGTGCGCGGTGGGAGAAGCGTGCGAGGGGGAGAATAAAAAAAGGTTGGTCGCGCGCGGAGAGAAACTGCTGCTGGATCAGCGAGGGAGGGAGGGAAGGAAGATACGTTGGCGGTAATATACGAGAGGAGAATCGGGTGGAGGGGCGAGGGAGTGCGAGGGGTGGGGTTGCCAGGGTAAAAATAGCTGCGCTGCCGGCGGACGGAGGCGCTGAGGAGGGCGCCGGCCGCAGCCGATTGGCTCGAGCCCAAGGCGGCCGCGCTCTAGGATTGGCGGGCGCTGTGGGGCTTCCGAGGCGTGTGCGCGGCGGGAGCGTCCGGGCCGGTCGGTGGGGGAAGCAAGAAGCAGGGATCGGAAAACGCGTCCGTGCGGAGGGCTAGTCGGTCGTCCCGAGCGAGTCCATACGCTAGGTCATTGGGATTCGTATAGTAGGGGCCTCGCTTGCGCAGGCCTTTGTTCTCTCTCTTATTCTCGGCAGCTGCAGAGCTGCTGCGTACATTTATATCCTGCACTCTCTGATAAAGGCAGCGGCAGCTTCCTTAGCGCGCACCCGCTTCTCTTGGGCTCTCTCCTATTACGTAGTTGTTTGCCTATGCCCTCGCAGAGGCGTAGAGACTGAGTTAGCAAGAAAAAACAGACTAGGGGCGAGATATCTCGTCGTTCGTTACTCGACGATTTCTCGCCATAAGTACACCATATTCGCTAGCTTTGCTCGCTCATCGCCGCCGTGGTAGTCGCCGTCGTCCTCGTCGTCTTCAACGGTAGCGTGCGCGCTCTTGCTCGGCCGCCCTCGTCGTTTCCATACGGATCGATAAAGGCCCCAAAGAGACTCCTCCGGGCTCTCTTGTAGCTCGGCTTTCGCTTCTCGATAAGCTGAATCGAGCTCGAATTACGAGCCTCTAACGAGTTTATTCCGGCGAAAAGCGCGTTAAAGTTGAGAAGGCAAACATTGAGGATCGTGCTGTCGTGGCGTTAGGAGTTAAGATGGCGGCCGTCGGCTCGCTCAATTGCTCGTTCATATTGTAAGCTTCGGACGTTTCTCGTCTGGCTCTTTCATTACAGACACGCACGCCAGCGTTGCTCGCTCATCAGCGTTATGTCGTAATATTCGCAAGGAGAAAAGTAATTAACGAGAAGTTAAAAATGGTGAGTTTCTATAATTGTACATGTGTAATTTTAACTCGTGGCCTACGTGCCGTTGACATATTTATTCCGTCCCAACGAAAAAGACGCCATTTTCCTCTCTACCTCTCGTCGTTGGCGGCTTCGTCATCGTCTCCTCCTTTACCGAGTTTATGAACTTCAACAAAGAGGGCGCTTACCGCGTCTTCTCGACTTTTCGGCGCACTTCCACGCAATCTCTCCCTCCCCCCTACACTCCCCAACACACACACTCGCTACTCCCACTCGCTTACCATCCATTTACTTTTATCCGTGTCTACTAAAGTAGTCATTGCCGATCGAGATTATAAGAATAGGGAGCCTTGTGGAAGAACAAGTTATCCGACATTACGTTAACACGATCTACCTTTTACTATTTCATACTCCATGATTTTACGAAACTTCCTATGTGTTAGTCAAATTTTTATAAATTATTTTTTTCACATCCATAAAATCAAGTTATAACATTTAGATTCAAACATTTTATTCTTATAAAATGCACATGCTTTATCATCTTTTTGTTTTTTTATAATATAATATTAACTGCAATTAATGTGCTACATAATTATTTTTTTCTGTTTTTTAAAAATATTTTCATTTACTTATTTACATTACTTAACATATGTTTAAATGATAAGTAGATTTGTTTTATTTTTCAAGTAATCCAAATAAGAGATATTTTATAAGAAAATAAGACTTATCTAGATAAAGTAAATTTTATAGTGATAATCAAATATTTTTTTTTCTTTTCAGCCACGTATAGATCCTTTGTCATTACTCAAATGTTTGAGTGTTTTACTTGGTCCAAATGGTGGTATCAAGAGCAAGGAAGAAGTTATTCGTTTGGCTAATCTTATGACAAAGTTTTCAAAAAAACTTGTTTCAAAATGTATTTATATTCAAATTTTGAAAAGTACAGATTCTGAGCTTCTTAACCAGTAAGCAAAATATTTTACTTTTTTTTTACAAAGTTTATTGTATAGGATTTTTTTGCATACTGAGACATATAGTTATTTGTTTTATAAAATAATTATATGATTAATTTAAACAAGTATGCAAAAGAAACTTAAAGAATACTGAACCATTGGGCAGTTAAATTTATTGGACTGAACTTACTGATATGTATTCTACACACACAATTAAATATTTATTTAAATAGTTTTTCTATTATAAAAGTTTTACAGTTTACATTTAAATTTTTAAAATCTTCCTTTTTTTTAATTGCAGATTTATGGGTGCAGGTGGCTGGAATCTTATGCACATGTGGTTGACTGATGGTATTTTAGCAAAAAATTGGGCTCTAATTCAAGAATTATTAGAACTTTTGTTATTGTGTCCAGTTGATATTGAACGGTTAAAGAGTAATCATTGTCCAAAATTAATTAAGGGCTTGTCAAAAGAGGGTAGTCACCAGGGTGTTAGGACATTAGCTAGTCGTTTGGTAGAGCAGTGGTTAAAAATGGTGAAAGGAGAAGCTATACCAAATACAGAGTCACAAGTTGCAACTATCCCAACTTCATTAAACTCTTCTCTATCCCAAAATTCTATTGGTCATTCCTTCCAATCCAGTGCTAATGTTATCTCTGCAACTAGTCAAAGTATAGAAAGTGAAAATGCACTAACCATTCAGTCAAATGATTGTCAAAATGTACAAAATTCACTCACTCATTCTCTTCAAGCTCAGCCACAAGCTGCAAAAAATTCATTTTCCAAAACTCAATCACAAACTGTTGTAAGTTCTAATGATAAGCCACAAATTGTTTCATCAGTTTATAAAATTACAATACGTGATGGTAAACAAGTTTTAACACAAGTTCAAACTGATGTAGCAAATATAAATGCTATAAGTTTGAATAATTTAAATAATGAACTTAATGGTGACATTGATCAAGTTTATTCTGGAGATGATGAGATATCAAAATCTATAGAAAACAGTGACAATGTTATTGAAAGGACATTTAGTGATAATGCAATTACTACTAATGAGGTATCAAAAAATACTTCAAGTGAAGTGAAAGACAAAACTGTTAATTCTCATAATATTGATGAAACAGATCATATGAGAAATAAAGTTCGAAAAAATGAAAAAGACGTTAGTAGTAATAATAAATCGACTAGTGATAAAGAAAATCGCGATAAGAAAGATGATAAAAAAAGTGTTAATACAAGTTCAGACAAGAAAAGTAGCAGTCATTCGCAGTCTTCTAAAAGTTCTAGTAATAAACATAGCTCCAGTTCTAGTAAACACAGCTCAAGTAAACACAGTTCCAGTTCACATCGTTCAAGCTCAAAAAGTAGTAGCAGTAGTAGTAGTAGTTCCCGTGATAAGTCTTCCAGAGAAAAAGAGAAAGATAGACATTATTCTAGTAGTTCATCAAAAAGTTCGAGTTCAAAATCTAAGTCTGAGAGAGAAAAAGAAAAAGAAAGAGAAAGAGAAAAATTGAAAAAAGAACAAGCTGAGAAAGATAAAGCTACATTAGAAAAAATTCAAAATCAAACATTAAGTACAAAAATAGGTAAAATACCTAAGAAAAAGGTTGAAGAAGATAAATCTGAAGATTCTTCCAAAAAGTCTTCAATGGATTCCAAGGATATTAGTAAGGAAAACAAAGATAAGTTAGATCCTAAGAAAATCACTGCTCCAGCTGAAAAGAAGAAAATTTCGATATCAATTGAAAGTAGAAAAACATCACAAGATTCAACATCTAGACCTAAAACTGTCAAGACTTTCAATTCAAAATTTAGATCTACAGGCCTAGAAGAAGAAGTTAAACCTCCTCTTCCTAGAGGGACTAAAAAGTCAGTTGCTGTACCTGATAAAAAAGTTGTACCTCCAAAATTGCCATTGAAACGAACTTCCCCAATCAAGGAGACTGGTCCAACAGACAAGAAAGCAAAACTTACATTAGATTCCCCTACAACACCTCCTAGCGAAGAAAAGAAGGGAGGAATCAAACTTATTCCAGCTAAACCAAAGTGTATGTATATTTCTTTAATTTTTAATGTTATATATAATATCTAAGAGTAATGCTATAATTTTTTTTTTTATCTAACATTAATATTGCCACTGATATATATTTTTTTTACATATACCAAGTTTAAATCACAGCAAAAATAATTAAATTTTTTATATTTTTGTTTTGTGTTTTTCTACCAATATTAGGTTTTATTAACTGAAATTTAGAGAATTTTATATTTTTATTAAAGAATATTGAGATTATTTTACATTATTAATTATAATAATTAGTTCTCTGAATGTCAGTTAATTAGTTAAAATTTTTCAAATAAATATTCTAACCCATGGATATCGAGTTTGCAGGTGGGCAGTCACAGAAGCAATTGGTGCAAAGTCATACTTATTTTCTATTCTCTGCGTTAAATATATTTGGCAACATTATCATTTTATGCAAATATTTACTATAACCAAAATTTTGTTTAACTAACCCATTGATTCTTGCAGGCTTTTTAAAATATTTTTTTATCCTCCTATTTTTTTTCTCAAGCTTTTACCTGAACAATATCCTTTTAAAAAATATATTAGTTCCTCTCAAAGTTTAGGGAAAAAGTGATAATTATTCACCTACAACATTGTCGAGTATTCAAGGAATATTTCTTCAGACAATAGTAGGAAGAAAGAAGATCTTGGATCATCAGTACATCGGTTATTGTACAAGTAAGAAGATCCAGCAGGTAACCTTCGATAACAACAATAATTATGAAAAATTGTGCATTTTTGCTAAATGACAGCTGATAAAAAAGCATTGAAAAAGAACACTTACGTAGCGCCGTTTTACAGTTTAAGAGTGAATGTGTGTGCGAGTATGTTTAAAAACAATTTTAAATTTCCAACGTGCAAGCGGTAATCGTTATTTAGGTAAGACACCAACGAGCAAATTTTTGTCTATCTATTTTTATTCCCTTGTATATGTATACCCTTTCAAAGCTTTTCAATAAACTATCAGAAATCTGGAAAAATAAATTGGACTCTTGGGTTTCTCTTATACATACGTATTATTGTTATTACAATAAAACGAATAATAATTGCGTTTACGCAAATGTTTAAACCGAGCCCATCCAGATTTCCATCCTCTCGGTAAATTTTTTAATGTCCCTAGTAATTTTAAGCGCTCGTAATGGTGTTTCTTGTCATATTACAAGAGAACTAAAAAATTAAAAAAACAATAATTTATTCAATTATACGTGTATTTCCAAAAAATTGAATATAGCAATACGGATAGCAAATACTATTCGACACCATTTCGACGCAACAATATTCGCGAAAAAATTTAATAAGATTGATTTAATTTTTTTACGATTACCGAAGAGAATAGAAATTTGCGTTGGACATGATTAATCCCAAATTCCCTTTGAGTGGTAGTATGTGTGTGAATGAGTGCTGAATCGCGATGCTCGTCCCAGTCACTTTAGGCAAACGGAAAATTATTTTAAATATTCTTGTTTTATTTTTAAAAATTTAATAGCATACAAAAGATAATTAAATTTCAATTGTAATTATTAGTAATTGCAGAAGTTACAAACATACTAATATAAAATAGTAGTTGAATAATCATTAAGGAATGCTTAGCTTTAAAAACTTTCTTTTTGTTTCTATGTTTGGAAAAATCGAAAAAATACTTAAGTTACTAAAGAATACCTTTGATTAGATTTTTTTTAACAATTATCTAGTAAGAAACGAAAAATTAAGAAAAAAATATATATTGCTTTTAAAATTCTAAGAAAATTCGAAAAAAATTCATGAAGTACACGCTTTAAAACAACTAAATTTTTCAACATTAAAAAAATATTATAAAAGCTAAATTAAAATAAAGTTTATTTATTTTGGTTTTGTTTAAAACTAAAGAGATTGGGTAATAATCCACGTCATAAAATTAATTTCAAAGTGATAAAAATAAATAAGATTAAATTCTTTATTTTTACTATACTCACTATATTTAAATGTGTAATACATACAATTGAAACCCTTGAAACATGGTTTAATTACGTATTTTTTGTTATAGATACTTGAGATGCACATTCGTAATCAATTTTACTTTAAGTATACTTTTCGATAGAAGAAAAATTAAAAATAAAATAAAATGTCGCAATTTCTAGCGACAATTAACGTAGAAAAAAAGGATTCGTTAATCCACAAGTTGATCGGTATTTACGAAAATATTGAAAATAATAAACTTTTTTTGTATGACGTGGATCCAAGAGCAATGTTGCAAGTGGAAAAGTGTACGAATGTATTTAGGAAAAAAAATATATTTTAGTGCAGAAAGAAAATTGGACGTCATTTGATCGGAACCAGAGGGACTCGAAAAAGCTGCAATGGCGTTGAGAGGTGTCCAGAGCGGAGCGTGAAAAGCCGGACTACCATGGATCAGCGCAGCTTAAACATTCGTGCTACGAAAGCTTTTCATTTACATTCCTTAATTATCAGTTGAGTAGAAACGAGTAGCTCTGCCAATTTAATAAAAAATTCAACGCTGTTACTATTTTATTGCAATTTACGTAAAATTTTAGTTTCTCTCGCGGTTTATTAAATAAAGCTCGCAAAAAATAAATAAAATAAAGGCAAAAAAGCAAGCCGGTCTCGCACGATACGTAAACAGATACGAGTGGAGCCGTTCTCGGTAAAACGAATGGCTTCATTAAAATATAATATTTGTTTGTAAAGTTTTGTAATTGTTAAAGGTTGCAATGGCGTGGGTCGAGAAATGGCTAGGGAATGGCGAGAGAAGCTAGGAAAATATTAATAGGGGCCGTAGAGAGTCGGTCGGGAAGACTCGGAAGGATCGGAGAGAATAAAAATCGGAAGGTCGTCTCATCGCATCGATCGGAGAGCCCCGGTCCCAAGAGATGCGGGCCGATCTCATCCGGCCGCCGGCGTCGTCTATGCAGATAGAGTAAAGCGGCCGGCGGAGCAGAGGCAGCGAGCGGGCAACGCGCGCCGCCCGTGCCGTGCCGCTCGGGCGTCGAGTGAGTCAGCAGCGGTGCTCTGTCTCACTCGGGCGCGCAGCTCGCTCGCGCCTGCCCGTTTCTCGCTTGCTCGGCCGGCTGGCACGCTGGCGCACTTGCGCAACGAGACGGGGCCGCAGCTGCTGTGCTCCGGCGCTCGATGTTTTTACGACGGTGCGTCGAGAGGTGCGGCTCGGCTGCCGCCCCCGCCCTCGCCTCCACCGCCGCCGCCGCTGCCGTCGCCCGCTGACTCGGCAAGAGAGCCTTGAGATATATCTGTGTCTTCTTGGCCTATGCAGCTCGGTGCTCCACTGCTCTTGCTGCTCTCTCTCTCTCTCTCTCGCTGCACTTGCTTTTGTTGAGCCTCCGGTAGTTCTTCGCTGCCGCCGATCGCTCTTCTTTCTCTCCTCCTTTTTTTCCACTTTTTCTTTCACGCGAAATACTCGCTCTACTCTTATCTCCGGTTTGCTCCCCTTGCCGATACTTTATTTTTTCTTTTAATTGAGCTATTTTCAGAGTTTTATTGTTATTTTATTTGTACCGTTGTCATTTCCAATCGAATTCACGATTTTTTCTTATTTCTTAGCTGATAAACAAATTAATTTAGTTACACATTTCCAACAATAATCGTAACATTATATTTTTAATTATAAGTAAATAAATCAGAGCGAAGTCATTAAAATAGTAATAAAAATTATTATTATTATTATTACACCCAAGAAAGTTTTTAAGATATAATTATTTCGGATACTATTAAAATACTTATACACGTTAATTAAGAACTAAAATTAAAAATAATTTGTAAGAAATAAAAATTTGATAAAATTTATAGCATGTCAAAAGATTATTATTATTAATTATTCAAATGTTCAAACAAATCAATTAAAAACAAAACGATATAATTATAATTAAAAAAATACAAAACAATATCATATCCAGTACTTAGATTTTAGAATATTGCTAATATATTTTTCAATCCCCGCGTCCTTTTTCGCACAATTTGGAAATATTAAAAAGCTTAATTATGCAAACAAAAAATTCGCCACGTTCACGATTTTTTCGCATTTATATTGAAACGTACTATATTAAGTTGTTTTATTCTCTATTAATACAAATTGCCCATAATATGTGGATAATATTAATATTAATGAACGCTGTAAAGAATTAAAGAATTACAAATACAAAATTCGCACTTGCAGTGTTTTCGTAGAATTTGATTTTTCAAAAAGCTAATCATTAGATTTGAAGATGATTGAGTTTTCGATATTCAAATAAAATTTTATTTACACTAGTTATTTCGTATATAAAATTATCTTTAGCATTTTATATAGAGTTCTGAAAATATTATTTTGCAAATTTCCGAACGTTTAAAATGAGATATTTTTTCAAAATTTAGCAGTTTGCAATTTATTAGCATTTAATTGTTTTTTTTTTATTCTCGTAATAATTAAGTAAATAACTGCATTGTCACGTAGTTGAAAACTTTGGTTTTTCTGTATCGATCGTAAAATTTTGCTTTAGTAATATTACTACGTAAGATGTTTTTACGCGCTTGAAAAACATGAAAAATTTAAATGTTGCAATATTAGGATGGCGTGTAATTCTTCGCAAGCTTTGGTTTTTATTTATTTTATTATTTACTACATACCTACAGTAACAAGAAATTTTATTTTTCAGTTATGCCCGTGTGTGTCGTGTAAGGAGTTATCTTTGAAACAATCGTCCTATCGTTAATGAATTATAGATTCAGAGATTCTTTCCTTATATAATGTGAAGATAATTGTATTTCTTCACGTACAAATGTCATTACAATTTTCATGAAAAATGTTGCCAAATATACAAAATTTTATGTTTTAAGAATTAATTTTCAGGAAAACGCACCAATTGCTTCTGAACTTCCACATTTAAAATATTTAATTTTTACAAAAAAAAAAAAAAAAAAAAAATAATCATTCTGTTAATATCAACGTATCATTGCAAGTAATATATTATTTTCCGTTACAGTAATATTTCTGCAAGAAAGCGATATGTTTATGGATGCTCTGACGGCATCGACAAAGAGCAAAGAGCCGCGGAAGAGAAAGCGGCGCACTTCGATCTCGAAAGATGGACCGACAGACCCGAAAAAATCAGAGAGCGGCCACGAGAACAACCGAGATAATGGTTCTCCACCTGGCTCACCCGGCTCGCCAACTTTGCAAGCTAATAAGGATACCGACGATAAGTTAGCTTTGAAACCCACTTTTAAGGTAAATTTTTCACGGCCTTTTTTATTTTCGTTTTAATATTTCAACGATTTACTTACGATTTTTTTGTATTTTGTTTCATTTAGTTCTATCAGGATACTTTAGAAACTGATGAGGACAAAGAAGATAAGAATAAAGAGAAGGCGGACGATGATGATCAGAAAGAAAGCGACGAGGTCTCGGATGATTCAAAGAAAACGAAGAAAGAGGAAGACGAGGAAGATGAAAACGATAGGAGTAGAAGTAAGTATCGAAACGTTTATGCAGAGCTAACGAAAGTCTAATCGGTAAATTAAATGATCTAAATGATTAATTAATTTGTAATGCTTTCAGCGCCAACGCCCGAAAACGATTTCGACGATGTTAAGAGCGCAGAGTCTCCGGAAGATCCTGCCGCGGCGGTGAGCGAGGCGCTAAAGAAAACTGAGCAAGCAACGCTCGAGTCGAAGCCCATCGGCGTTTTGAGGAGTGTACTGCAAATCCAGAAGCGCAAGGGACCAAAGAAGAGCTTGAAGTGGAAGACTGAGCTGGAATCCATACGATACTTCGAGCTCGACGAGACCGAGCGAGTGAATGTCACGAAGACCTTCACCGACATGAAGCAAATGGAAAAAATGAACGAGCGAGAGGCATTCCAAATGGCTAGAAAATTAAGTAAGTTTTTTTTTTTAAAAAGAGGTTTTACAGCGAGGATTGACTACGTGAAATCGAGTTTGCTAAATAATCGATATTTTCTATGATTCTAGGTAGCGAAGATGTGATGGAAGAGAAAACGCTGTGGAAGCCATTGATACCCATTGACTTGCCCCCACCACTTGTTGAGTCCGGCAAAGACAGCAGAGAGAAAGACGTTCAGTACGCGCGAGAGAAAGGCATTCTTCAAGCTCTGTACTTCCATCGCGGCATGTAAGTTTCCATTAGATATTATTTGAAAAATATTTAAACAAAACAAGAGCAAAATAGGAGGCTAATATTTTTTTTTCTTTCGTTTTAAATAGGATACCAGATTCCGCTGCTGAGCCGGACGAAGAACGTCATCATATTTTCATTGATCCTAAAACTATTCCTTTGGATGATTTGACGGGTAACAAGGACAGCGAGAAAGACTTTTCGAGCACACCGTGGCCGGAGCCGAAGCCGCAGTTACCTGCATCATCGAATCCAATATCGAGCACATTTTTCCCAACATTCCGTTCTAATCAGCAACAAATGATGCCACCAATGGGCGCCCAACCGCAAATTGTTCCTATGCCCCCAATAATGAACACGATGCCACCACAAATGGCCCCAGATATGACGAACACAATGCAACCTCCTCCGACGGGCGGCGGTGGTGGCTGGAGAACAGGCGACGGAAAAATCGTTGTGCCTGATCCTGGCATTACGCCTATGCCCAACATGCCCAACAATTACTCTCAAGGAATGGAAGGTGGTCCAATGGGGCCATCGAACATGATGGGACCGCCGATGTACAATCAAGACGGCTACATGGTTGCATCCGACGAAATGAATTACAACAGCTTCCAGGGTCCGCCACCTTCGGGAATGTACGGTCCTCCAGGGCCCGGAGGTCCACCGCCGCCTGGCGGACCACCAGGGCCACCCTTCCAGGGTCCAAGGGGCCCACCAATGCACGGGAACAGAGGAAGAGGTGGTCCAGGCTGGTTTAGAGGTGGCCCACCTCGTGGTATGCCCTGGAGGGGTGGATGGAGAGGCAACGGTAAACCGCCGCCTGTTTGCCGACAATTCTCCAAGAATGGCTTTTGCCGTGTTGGTGATAAATGCCAGTTTTTGCATCCTGGAGTCAACTACCCGCCATTTTGAAGTCACGGCTTAGAATTTGCTGGAACGCATAATTACTGAGCTGCAGGTCGGCTACGTTTGACCATACTCTATTGTGATAGTGCAGTCTTCGATTAATGCACCTGCTCTACTGACATTTTATTAACTTTCGTGAGAAAGTGAAGAGTTTATAGGAGCACCGATTAATTTCTTTAGTAAACAGCAAAGTTTTAAACAAATTTTTGCTTACGATCGAAAATGCTGAATATAAATCGTTGATATTCGCGTGTTTATCAGTGATTAAAACAATTTAAAAATGGATTTTTACAAGATCCAATTAAATGGACGTTAATATTATTTTCCATTATATTTTGTAAATACCACAACTAAGCATTATATGTTTGTGACAAAAGCATAATTTTTATTATTAATTCACAGAAAATTTTATTTGATCATTTGAATGATTTTGTAAATACAATTGTAAAATTTTGTAAAGTACTCTAGTTATAATAATATAAAAGAGACTGTTTTAATAGATTTAGATGATAAGATAATAAAAATAAGGAATGTTGAAATAAAATTTGATAAATAAATTAATAATATGATAAATTTGGACAAAAATATGTCAAGTCAAAATTTTTTAGTAGTTTGTCAGATTACAAATAAAGTTTTATAACTTAAGGGAAGTGGTTAATTTTCTACACAAATGATCATTTGATCATAATGTTTGTATATAAATATACTTGTTGCAAGTGAAAAGCTTAAAAAATATACGTTATATATAATTTAAAAAAGTGAAGTCTTTATTTATTTATGAATATCTAAAATTTATTTTTATCAGTCAAAAAAATAATTTTATCTAAATATTTGTTGTTTATATCATCGTTCGTATCTTCGTTGATAAGAATAACCACCATCATAGTTTCCTCTATCTCCTTCTCTATTTCTGTAATTATTTCTATGTCTGTAATTATTTCGATGAGAATTTTGTTGTCTATCTCTCCCATCTCTTGACCAATTTGATCTTTGATTTCCTTGACTGAACCAAGGATCAATAATTGGTGGATTTTTTGGTCCTGCTTCTTTTATCTTCATAAATTCTTCATCTTTTTCAGTATACCGATCTTTAAATTCTTCTTCACACTCTTTGAAGAAATCTTGTTGATCTTTTGTTAATTCTGTCATTTTTACCTTATGTAAATGTTTGGTACTACAATTAGAGATTCAGTAACTGAAAAAAATAGAAAAAATAATTAATTTAAAAATATTTACATATTTAACAATTATAATTAACTAAATTTATTATTTACATTTTTCACTAACTGTGTTGTGCAATTTAACAACAAAAAATGATCTTTTAGATAAAACATGCGCATTTAATTGTGCAATCTCTGCTGGTTCAAAAACCCTGCAAAAATAAAAAAGTAAAATTATAATTTATCATTGACAAATAGTATAAGTTGAATAAATTATCAATTTACCATCCATGATGTGTTCTGCATTTTGGACATATACAAGGTTTCCATGCATATCCAGGATACCAACTTTCAGATGTGTACCACTAAGAGAAATACAAATGTATTTTAATCATACAAAAGTAACTTGATTAATTAAAAAACAACTTTATAAATACATACATTTTCAACAGGTACACAATCTTGGGCGTTAGAAACACTTATCACTTGGAATTTGATATTGAATGCGTTTTTCAAAATTTGTACTTCAACTCCTTTTCGTTCAAACAATGTTTGATTTGTAATAACTTTTGCTTCAGGACTCAAATGATTGATTATGTCTTTGGCACTGGCTATTTCTGCTCCACAACGACGACATAAGATTTTATCGGAATCAGGATCTGTGTTTGAAAGAAACAATATTTGCAATATTTAAATTTATATTTGCTGAATAGGTTATGTATAAATTATCTCAAATAGTGGATGAATATAAGTTAATGAATATTAGAGAAAACAAAAAGTGATAGTGAGTAAAATAAAAAGAGCAAATGTACCTTTCAGATAAGACTTGAAAATATTTTTCGCGTCGTGGGAGCGCGTAGTTTTAACAGTCAAGAGAAAAATAAAAGCCAGTAAAACTAAATGAAGACAGTGCGAGTGAAGGAAACGCTTGCGTGGCAGTGGCCTGCAATTGGAATTAGAACGGCACGCGATAAATTGCCACATGTTCGGGGCTAGGCGCGCTCACTTGTAACTTTTGCGCGCAGCTTTGTCTTTACAATCAGCTAAATGTTTATGTATGATTGCGTGAGTTCGGCGGCTACATCACTACGATTGTCCGTTCGAGAAAATGGAAAAAAAAAAGAGAAATGTTAAAACTGAGCTTTAGCGTCCGCGATATAGTTGTGTCGAAGGCGCAAACACTTGTACCATCACTGCATAATCACCGCACAATAGTTATCTCGGTAAAATCGTGAGTTAGACTTACGTGAACGTAAACAAACGAGATAAGAGCGAGCGGCGTACTCCCGATGGCCGCGTGGCTTGCGTCGAGGCTTGACACGTTGAAAAAGGACGCTCTTCCAAGCGCCTGCTTCTGTCAAGCTGATTGTCAGTTAGCGTCTTATTAATCTGTAATTAATGAAAACACCTAAATAATTAATCATTTTATAATTCAACATTTAATAGATTTAACAGAAACAAAAAACCCTTTTAGGGAAGCAAGGACATACGTTGCCCGGACGCTTTCAGTAGTCTGTGTGGTGGCGTCTGTGTTGTAAACGTGCAGTTGTTGGCTGCAATGTTGCCAGATAAAGCGTGGTTCCACTCTGTCCGCGCCAAATTTAATTTAAGTAAGACAAAAAGTTTAAAAAACGTATAAATAATTCATTATAATTTTATTAATGTCGATTAATAACAATAAAGCACAAGAAATGCTTACGCAATATTAAATTCCGCACGGATCTTGATAATTTTAGGAATATTAGGATAAGTACGGCGAAGCATTTGGCAACATTGCAGCTGCGAAACTAACTTTGTAGTCAGCTGACGGCCAGTGATATGCTACGCTTCTGCGAATTGACCAAACCCCCCTTCCCGTTCCCCTCGGCCCCTCCTGACTGACCCATAAGCTGTAAACATACAATTGATGCGCGCCGCTCCCGCTCTTAACCTGCAATTCAAGCAAAGAAATTCGGAGCACAATTTACCAGAATTATTTTTAGTGCGCCAAAAAGTTTTGTTTTGCCGCAATTGTTGCTAAAGAAACCAATAAACAACAGCTAAACAAATTCAACTAGAACAAAAATGTCTTATCCAGTAAGTTTAACAGTTTTTTCTTAAATTTTATCTTTTTTCACAGTAATTTTCTTATAATTATTTTTAAATTTTTTCATATATTATTTTTCTAAGAACTATATTTTGTTATGATTAACAAAAAATATTCAATATAATTTTTAGGGATATGCATATGGATCATCAGAATCTGCACCACAAATAATGCCACAGGTTCAGCAGTGGTTTTCTTTAGCAGATAAAGATAGTAGTGGGCAAATAACAGCTCCTGAATTGAAACGTGTTTTAGCAAATGGACAAGGGGGACAATTTTCTGAAAAAGCTTGTAGACTAATGATAGGTAAACAACATTTGAACAAATACTATTGAATTTTATGGTATTAATACTAAAAGAAAATTATTTTACAGGAATGTTTGATAAAACTAATAAGTGCTCCATTGATATAACTGAATTTCAAGCGCTATTCAATTATGTCAATGCATGGCTAGGAGTTTTTAGAAATTTTGATCGTGATAACTCTGGAAGTATTCAAGAAGAAGAACTTGCTGCAGCTTTTACTCAAATGGGATACCATCTTACACCAGATTTTATTCATTTTCTTATATCACGGGGTGATGCTAGTCAGAAAGGGTGTATAACTGTAGATCAATTTATTGTATTGTGTGTCCAAGTTCAAAAATTCACTGGTTAGTATAAAATTATATAAAGTTTTAAAGCAGTAATTTAATTACATCAGCAAATATTACAGAGTTATTTAATATTTTCAGAGGAATTTAGAAAGAGGGACACAGAGCAAACAGGAATTATTAGTATTGGTTTTGAAGATTTCTTAAAAGTAGCTCTTAGCTGTGATGTCTAAACAAAGTTTTAATTCAATAGAAAAAGAAATCAGCTGTACATAATTTTTTTACACAATTTTTTAGAATTTTACAAGCTTTATAAATGTAGTATATATTATATAATGAAGAACAATTTATATTTTAAGAAATTTTTATGGAACAGACATTATTTTAACTTGTTTTGTGCACCAGCAAGCTTTTTGCTTCCAGTGATATATGTTATTTAAAGCAACTAAATTTTGTACTTGTAATAAATTTTAATTTATTTTACATAAACTTTATTTTTACTATTAGAACATGAACCATTTACCTATATTTCATATCCTTGTTTCTATGTCTTATTCCATCTTTGTCTATAGTGTCAGTGTTACTATGGAAACATATCTTAGTACAACATGTATGGAGCAATTTGATATCAGAAAAAGTAACAATGGCAATATTAGATATACATTCAAGTAATGTTAAATATTTGTACAGAGTTAGAGTATTTTCCGCGAGCGCAATTGTTGTTTTGATAGCTACGATAATTATTTTAATAACTCCACTGTATTTTATACATCATACTGGAGGTAAGTAGAGTAAACCAATTTTGAATCTTATTATCTGAGAAAAACATATTTTTTGCTTGTTGTTCTTACATTATACGAACATTTGAAGGATTTTGGATTAGAACGCGAAAATATTGGGAGAATCCAAATGTGCATTTTAAGCACAAATACTTCCTGCTGGTGGAACAAGAGAATGACAGTCCCTTAATCTGCTCAACGTTTTCGTATTACAAGGATAATTTAATCAAAGACAATTGTCATTTAGTTAAGGTACTGTATAAACATATTTATAAATTTTTATGAAAAAGTGCAAATTTTCTAAAAAATAAATAAAATAATTTGCAGGTACAAGAAAAAGATAACGACAAAAATGGTATCCAGGATTCTCTTCATTTCGAAACTCTATTTTTTACAAATCAACCAATTCGAAACCTGATGCTTTTATTATTTTTCAATTACGAATTGAAGGTTTGTAAAATAAAATTTTATATAGTCCGCTCGTGTTGAATTGTTAAATAATCATCGAAAGTTTGTGATTTTCAGGAACACATTCGGGTCGTTATAGAGGCAATGACGGTCATAGAGTACACAGTCGCACCGGAAGTACAAGAGCTGCATTTTATTGGTGATTTAAAACTTCGTCAGAACAACATTTTGCTCCACGACGGTGTGTATTACGCCGACGACAACAACACCGATATTAATCATTTTACTCTGTCGGATCTACTGATAGAAAACACCAACAGATTACGTAAGAAAATTTGCCTGAATTTAACAGAAATTCGTCGTTAAATCGTTGCTAATTGCCAAATGGTTTCATTAGTTTCAGGCAAAGTGTCGAACTTGAGAGTATTGCCGAAATTGGGATTTATCCCGAACGAGCCAATAACAATAAAGGCCGACATATTTTACGCGACGCAGTCGATAAAATACCGGCCCGGCTTTTGGGAGGAAATTAAATGGGCCTGGATGCAATATCTTGCGATTGCAATTATCGTCGCGTACTTCGTCAGAAGGACTCTCAATAAAATGTTTGCCAACAAAAGCTTAAAGAGCTACGTCGTCGTGCCTTGGGCCCAAGTGAAAAAGTGACATCGGCGGCTTATACCTTGACTCCGTCTCCTCCTCTGTGATTAATTTTTTTTACGAAACAATAAAAAAAAAGCTTGCAAAATTCGTCTTTATTTTTCTCTAGTTCGATATCATTTAAAGCCTGTTGAAAGCGAGAGCAACAAATTGGGTATCATGTAGAGGTTCTTGCCTCTGGTGTAAAAATACCGGCGTCGGCCGTAAGTTTTGATTTATTTTTTTTTAAATTTAATAATCCCAGCGGCAGATCGATAGAAGACTCGACTGGTTTTCGCTCTTTATCGTCTCGAGGCTAAAGAGCTGAAGCAAGAAAAGGAGCGAGCGCGCTGTAAAGAGTGTGAGGGAGAAAGAGAATATTGTCGGGAAGCGAGAGAACGTGTGTGCGTGCGCGAGTGTACAGGCGCGCGCGAGTAGAGGGGTAGCCTGCAAGAGAGGAGAGAGAGAGAGAGAGAGACCGGTTTGGCTTAGCTGCGCTCAAGTGCAATTTTTCTCTCCCTCTCTTTTCACTTGCACGCGAGAGAGAGAAAGAGAGAGCTCCGAGAGCGCGCGCAATACTGGCGGCGGCGGCAGACTGCACCGAGTGTGCTGTTTGGCTGAGCAGCCTGTCTCGCTGGCGCGTGCTGCTGTGAGGAGAGTAAAGTGCAGGACGAGGCCGGGCGCTCTCTGTGCGTTCAATGAGCTCCGAGCAGTTTCTTCACTTCCCAATATGCTTCTTCCTCTTGCCGGCGGCATCGTTGCGTAGCCTGCGACTCCAGTAAGAGAAGGCGCCCGGCAGCTGGTTCGCACATTTCCACCAGACAGCTGCTGTCGTGTGTCACCGCGCGCATATCCACCGCACACGGCTTTTTAAAAGAAGAAGAAGGAGGAAATGGTCGAGTGAGTAAGTAAAAAGTGAGTAGTCCCCCGCTGCCGGGGTGGATTTATCTCGGCAGCTACACTCGTTATATTTATTTGGCACTTTGTCCGGCGCGCTTGCAAAAATATAATTGCCATTACCGCGCTTGTAATTGGCCTCAGAGCGAGCTCTCAAATGATCAGCGACTAATAACGAATCCGGCGTCTCGCGCGCCCGCTCCTTGTGTATATCTTCAACGGACACCTCGAGAGAGGCTTAACGCTCCCTCTCCCTTCTGCACTCTCCGCGTTTCTGGGCTTCTGCATTTCCAGCGGCTCGATAAGCTCTCTCTCTTTTTCTCTCTTTTTTCATGCATTCTTTCTTCCTTGCACACTGTACACTCGCATTCCAAGAATCCCCTTTATCGAATAAACAGTAAGCTTCGATTTTACCCGAGTTATGTATTTTCTTTTCGTTGCCAAAGATTGAGAAAAACACGAAGCCTTAAATACGAAAAATAAAGAGGGTCTAGAGTACAAAGAGGTCTTCTTTATGTAGATACAGTCAAACAGACGATTAAAATCTCATAAACAATATGCGTGTACGCATATATAAGGCGTCGAGATAAGTAAGCCGCGAGTCGGCTGTTGAATGCGAAATGTTACGGGGCGCAATTATTTAATAAGGAAAAATCTGTTGCATGCGAGAGAAGAAGAGCGCGTATCGCTAAATATTGATGAGTCCCAATGAATCTTGGCTTGTAAGTAATGCGCGTGACGTAACGACGCCGCGTAAGCGCGCACATGTGTGTACCCGCGGCTATAGAAGAGATAGCGGAGGGGGTAGCATAGTTCGCGATGATCGTTTAATTATACATTCAACCGCGCTACTGTACATTAAAGATCTAAATAGAGCTGGTGCTTTCGTAAGAGGCGTTTAATCCTCACCGGTTCACATTTGCGTTGCAACGAGCTTTTGAATCTGGCGCCCCGGGCGGGAGGGGTGTGGTGCGGCGGACGGCGGTGCGCGACGAGGGGGTGAAACGGCGGAGAGACGCGCTCTCGCTCCCTCTCTGTCGGCCGCCGTCTCCGTCTGCTGGCCAGCAGCAGCAGCAGCAGCGTCAACAGCTGTCTCTGCGCGTCGACTCCGGAGCACGGCTCTCTTTCTCTCTCCGCCGAGGCGAAGGCCCTGCAGCTGCTCTCGTGGACCAGCCAAATCCGTACAGAGCTGGCGGCCAGACTGGTCTCGCGGTCGCTTCTACGGCTGCCTCTTTGTTGGCGTAAGTACATAAACCTTGGGAGCTCCGAGGGACGTAGTGGGAGAAAAAGAGCGTGTGGAGTCGAGAGCCGAAAGAGAGCAGCGTATGCGGAGCTCTTGTTTTTATTTGGCCCCGGAGCGCGTTGTCGTCGTAGGCCGTCTCGCGCGTCTCTCTGACAAAGGCGCGCGATGCGGCGTCTGTCCTCATTGTTGCCCGCTCCAGTCTCGAGACTCTCGTCCGACGTGAACGTGCTTACTCTCCTCTCTCTCTCCGTCTCTCTGTCCGTCTCTGGCTTCTCTCTGTCCTCCTTGGACCTCCTAGCTCCTCCTCCTCCTCTTTCTATCCGTTGTCAAGAGTCGGGCATTAATAATAGAAGAGCGGAGCTGCTCCACTGAATATCGTCACGGCAACCGCGTTACGCCAATTGGAAAATAATGCGACCGATCCAAACAGTATAACATCGCAGTCGATACTTGTGTCTCTGCCCTCGCTTTGTGCCGAACGCCTCTGACGCCAGATTCATCACGGCTCTTTAACCGCTCTCCTCGAGGTTAATCGGCAGATTCATTCTTTTTATCCTACCTAGTTTGCTTACTCTTTTTTTTTTCTTATCTCTAGGCTTTTCTTCTCGCTCTCTCCTCCTCCACCTCATCTCGGCAATATCAATTTTTTCATGCGTCTTGTTTTGTTTTGTTTTATCGTTTTTATGAGTAATGTTTCAAAGTGTCTTTGTTTGCAGTTCACTTGGCTCACAAAGTCGGAACAGTAGTGACTTGAAAGGAAACCACAGGGTAATTCAAAGTCATGAGTGTAAGGTCCAAGGAAAAAGTTGTAGCTGCCTTCCGCAAGTTCTTCCGTTCATCTGAAAAAATCAATGAACAAGAACCAGCTGATGGCAGCTCCACAAACTCCCCGTCCAGAAGATTTCTTGGGAGACACCACAGGCCTGATGCTGTCACACCAGCTGAAGCACCTGTACCAGAAAAGCCAGGAACTAGTCATACGAACAATACAAATTCCTTTTTCAAATCTAAAAAGTCTTCGGGAAATTGCTCACAGGTACAGAATAATTTCAAAATTTATTTTATGATCAAAATTAAATCTAAAAATTTTTCAAAAACTTGGCTTTGCAGAGCGTAGCAGTGCCAGAAAAGGGAGTTCGCTTGAGAAGACTGATGAAAGAATATAGTGAAATTCAGAGAACACAACATCGCAGAGACTCAACTTTTACTGCCGAACTTGTTAATGATAATTTATTTGAGTGGCACATTAGACTTTATAAAATTGATCCAGAAAGTGAACTAGCAGCTGATATGAGAGAACTTGGAATCCCTCATATTCTCCTACATGTCATATTTCCAGAAAACTTTCCATTTGCTCCTCCATTCATGAGAGTCATTTCTCCCCGTATAGAAAAAGGATTTGTAATGGAGGGAGGTGCCATATGCATGGAGTTGCTTACACCTAGAGGTTGGGCAAGTGCTTACACAATTGAGGCTGTGATAACGCAATTTGCAGCAAGTGTTGTAAAAGGCCAGGTAATTTTTAATTTTTATTAATGTTACAATTTCTATTTTGCAGCCTTTTTTTAATACATTTATGTCATTAACAGGGGCGAGTTGCAAGAAAACCAAAGACTAGCAAAGATTTCAATCGACGATCAGCTGAAGAATCTTTCAGGAGTCTAGTAAAGACTCATGAGAAATACGGCTGGGTCACTCCACCATTAGCTGAAGGCTGAAGATAACATTTTTTTTTAAAATTGTGCCACAAGGATAGAATCCATGTTTGATTATCTGCGTTTTCAACGACGATACCTACTGTAAGAACTAAGAATTAATATTCTTAAACTTATGCGTACAGATAGTGTTAAACTTAGAAGTAATTATTCAAAATGGCGCAAAATAACTACAATAATTGTTTTAATTATAACTTAGTCAATTTTACTAGTCTCAATTAGAAAACCATTTTCTATCAAAATGATTTGAAATTAATTAATCTCGTTAGTTATAATGTTTTTGTTAATGTTAATTTTTGCGCCGTTTGTTAGTAATAATTTAATATTAGTTGTATTTTTGTTTTATGAAATAGTTAAAGTAGTCATGAAATCATACATAATTTTGGATACCAAAAAAAACTGAGATTTCAAAAAGCAGTATTGTCCAGGTTATAAAAAATGATAAAATTATGATATTTTAGATACCGACGTTTTTTAATAATTAATTGCCTTCAGCTGATTGATTGCATTATAAATTTCTTAAGTCAAAAGTTTAAATTGTATTAATAAATTTTTGGCAGTGTTCAGCCACATGATTGATAATGTGTAGAGGATACCAAAAAATTAATGAATGTGTGTTTTCATTGTGAATATTGACTATCTGGTATGATACAGACTTCATAGTGTATACATGAATATATGCTTATAAACGTACATATATTTATGTACATAGTTTGTGGTTGTCTGTATGACTAAAGAGTAGATTTTGCAAAACATATATGCTCAAAAGTTGCAGCATATGGAATTATGTTCTCAAATATATAATTGTTTAATAATAAAGGACACTTTAACCCATAAGATATTTACAGAGCGCTTTTAAAATTTTTTCATGTACCTAGGACTAATGTACCTCTAACAAAATAAAATTTAAGGATCTCATAAAATTTTTGTATTTGATGCATCATTTCATTCATTTCATTTCTACGTCATTAAAATATAAGTCGAATTTTAAATTTGAAAATCTAAAATTTCGAATCATTTTCATCTGAAAGCCGGTAGGTGGCTACCACGTTGTATACAAAAAAGACAGTTGACTGTTAATTTCTAATTTGTTAGTCATAATATAACCTAGTTAACAACTAGTCTAATTTTATTGTGTTTCTTAAAAATCGTGAAAAATGTTAATATTGTCGGGAGTAGTTAATGAATTTGTTGAAGTGATTTGTGAAACGTTACAGTTAGACACCGAACATATTTTCCAGTTGCATATTTTAAAAGATGCAGTGATTACTTTTGTTACAACTATAATTTTGTTCATAAAAATATTGTGCCAGCACACGACACTCATTGTAAGTAAAATCTTATTGTATTCTAGTCTACATATAATAAGTTTTTTCAAATTCGTGCATATAAAGATTGAATTTTCGTGTACTTTATTTATATCGTAATTTTGTTTACAATAGGAAACCAAGAAGCATCGATTAGAGGTTAAACATATTTCTAAAAAGTTACAGGATTATCCGAAAAAAATAATAATAAAAAAACGGGGGAGGAGGGAATCCAACGAGTATTTCTACAAAATGCAGGTTTCCCTTTGTTCGGTGGGTTAACGTTTGCAAACAAAAGAGAGAAATACTCGGAAGAGTGACATGCCGAAAATGGAAAAACGTGTTTAGTTCCCCAAAATGGATAGCCAGCGAGCGACTATTCACAATGGAATTCGAAAACATTTGTAAGCCACTAAATACATTTCGCCGAATAAACGTGTAGTACACGCGTTATATTTAAAAATATATACTAACCGGGAGAAAGAAAGAAAAACACACATTGCAAGGTTGAAACGAAGGGGTTTAAAATGGCTCTAGGATATAAGAAGATTTAACTGGTCAGCGAGGCATAATCAAGCGAGTCTGCCTGTCGAATTAATAATTTATTGAAATTCTTCAATTTAAATAATTTCTATAAACGTCTGTATACACGTCAGGGTAGGTATGGAAGGCGAGTCGTACTCTTTCTCTCTTTCACTCGAATCGTCTCGGAGAGGAGACATATTTTAAATGTAAAGCAGTTTTTCGCGTTCATGTTTAAATAAAGCTAAAACGCACATTTTCATATTCATTGAAATTTTATTCAAAGCCGAGATGGAATCATTTGGTTTATTCCGCGTCGCTTGTGAATTTGAATTTTCCTTTGATCGAGCGGGGGGTAGAAGGGCTGTGCCCCGAGTTGAAACGCCTGGGTGTTGGCTAAGACGAGACGTCGACGACGACGACCGCATCGACGAGGTCGCCCATCAAGAGAGCTCGGGGGGTTAGCCTCGAAGAATATACGTCTCGACTGCGGAGGCAATGGATTATTGAGGCTTGAGGTTAAGGGGCGGGGGGAGCCCGGGCTTTGGGAGATCGCGAGCAACATAAGGCATAAGACGCGATCTCGCGCGCAATAATCCGGCGCTCTCGTGGCGGCCGCCAAGTTTGTCGGCGTATACGCGCAGGTGCGTCGCTGAAGGAGCTCGGAGGAGAGAGGCACAGATCGAGTGTCTCTTGGAGAAATAATTTGGGAATGCCGAAGATGAGGGCCTGGGGGTGGCTGCTGCCGCAGTCGCGAAGGACTCGGCGCAAGTTTTAATTAGAAAAGAGAGCAAGTCGCTCGGAGCTGAAGGGGAGGTGGCGGTGACGGGGGGGGGGGGGTTAAGTCTGAGGCGCGGCTGAAGACGCGCATTATGCGTTGCTCGATAACAATTTCCCATTATCGCTCGTTCGCGGCCTCCTCGCTCGCACCCGTCGTCTCTCTCTCTGCGCAAAACAAACGCAAACCTCTCGCACCCCCTACAGGAGAGGAGGAGCAAGCGGGACTCCTGCTGCTGCTGCTATCTTATCGGATTTCTCGTACTTGAGCGCTCGGCTGCGGGCAAAATACCTTTCACTCGGGCTTCCTCGCAAAACACTTTCTGAATATCGCTTTGCAATTTCTTGTTGCAAGCTCCTATACCTCCGCCCATTAGTTATTGACTTGCGTCGGCTGTCTTCTGTTTTACCCCGGCCCCGGGGGACTTGATCAGTCGAAAAAGCTGCTGCCCTCTCTCCTCTCTTGCCCCTTATTGTTTCTTGCAACAGAGTCCCTCCCTCGCGTCATCCACTTCGGCACTTGGGGGGAGACTCGGCCCCTCCCACGGCTTGACTATGAATTTTAGATTAGTTTATTCAAAACTCGAGGGCTCCTTCGCTCTCGTCATTGTTGTTGTTGCTGCTGCTGTTATTTCGGCCGGGTATTGGCGGAGCAGAGCTTTTTGTGCGCGCGATGGCAAATGTACCGCGAGAGAGGAATTTCGGGAAATTTCAATTTCGGCATTTCGATTGGGGGATGGCAAGGATAGTTCATTTGTTGCTTTACAATCGATGCGAACGTTATAATTCGCCGCTGGCAGTGCCGATTGCCTGGCTGAAAAGACGCGCGATAAGCAGAAATTCGGTTGATAAACCCAAGAGCCTCGCGCGGAGAGCCAAGCCCGCGAGCGCAATGCCGTGGTAATTTAATAAAAAAGTCAGGCTTTGACAATGTTTTCGTGAATGCGCCGTTGAAAGCATTTTCACCCCGTTTTTTTGGAGGGGGGAGGCGACCGAGAATTCAATTCTCGGGGCGACCATTACGCTATTCTATAATGCAAGCTCGAGGTAAGGGTAGTTTTTGCGCCGTTACGAGAGAAAAAAAAGGAGGAGATAAGAGAGCCGAGGAAAAATCAGAAGGTCTTTTCACGTGGGTAAACATTTGCAGGTTTGAAGAGTCAGGGAATTTTTTTCACGCGCAGACGTCCAGTAGTAATTCGTTAATCTCATCGGCGGATTATCAATTTCGCTGGTTAATGCATAGGGGGGTGGGCGAGTTGGATCGATTTTTGCAATTACTTTAAGCGCTTGCCACGTCAAGCTCGCTTCTGCGTTTATGAATAGATTAACATTCGGCGACTAGCTTAAAAGATTTCAACGGTTATTCCGCGGCCACTGCTGCTGCTGCTCCATCGAATGATTTAGGTGGCTGCGAGGACTAAGCCCCGCTCTCGGGAAATTGAATTCCCATTTAATGTAAATAACTTTAGATGCTACGAGATATTTTCGATGCTCTCTCTCTCTCTCTCTCTTCCTCTATATCTCTATCTGCTGTTGCAGTAAATGGCTTGTTGTAGAGTTTGACAAATCACGCGAAATTCCTGGGGCAACGTTGATTAGTTTATCGAATTTCATATACATTGCAGAGAGAGGGGGGGATAGTGAGTTGGCGAGAAAATAGTTGATTGGAAGGATGTTTGTTACGTCAGAGTATGCATGTACGTGAAAGAGGGAGCAAAGGGGGGAGGGAGGGGGAGACCTTTCAAGCTAATTTCGAAAAGGCCGCGGGCCGTTTTGGAAAATTATCGGCGTGGATCTGCCGCGGCCGCGGATACATGATTAATCGGCGAGCCGGAGTCGCCCGAGTGTGTTCTGGCACGGCCTTCGACCGCCGCCGCCGCCGGCTCCTCCTTCTCCTCCTCCTCGTCGCCCGCAATCAGCTAATGCGCCGTGGCATTACAGAATGCACTCGGCCTGGAAAACGAACCGGCCCGAGGAGGAGGAGGAGTCGGTCAGCGCCTCGGCAGCTACTGCGCTTCTCTCCTCTTACTTTCGAGGGGGGGAAGGGGGCATCCTAGAGGCCGGCGGACGAGAGATCGCGCTAATCGACGATCGGCAATCGCTTAATGGAGCGCGACCGACTACTCGAGAGCCCCCGCATCGTCTCCTAATGAAGTATATGCGCAAAAAGGGAATGCCGGACGACGCGCGATCGCTATGCGCCCCCGCACGCTCGGCTCTGTTCGTTGGCTCGCCGAAACTGTGTACACCCGGCCAACCCCCCCCCCCCTTTCACACTCCTCTCTCGAGTTTATCAACGCTCCACGGACATCCGAATTCATTTCTCTTGTCTCTCGCGACAAACATTTATCTTTAGGTAAACTTCTCATGGCCGAATTTTTATTTATCGCTGTCACGCATATCTCTTTCTCTCTCTCTCGGCTGCTGCTGCTGCTCTTCGTTACTGCCCTCGTCCACACATAAACAGACTCTCGTATTTCATGCGCGCAAATATTTGTTTTCGAGCCGCGAGTTCCCAATTGAATCGTTCTCCAAAACTTGCATGCACTCGGCCTCCCTCCTCTTTCCCCGCGCTTCACCTCCCGCAGCCTTTTTTCCTTTCTACCTTTCTCTTCATGCTCGGCTTTTTTTGCTCTTCAAAATTTTATTAGTTAAAAATACGACGGGGTCAACTGGATGCGTCGCTTCTCCCTTTTTTTGTTCCTTCTCTTTCCATTTGTATTTATTAATTTTACAAACCAGTCCCATTTTTCAGACAACGAGAAAGGGAAAAAAATAGAGTGGGCGAATAAAAAAATTAAAAAAACTACGTCTATCGCTGGAGACACGGGGAATGATGAAGCGGCGGACGAAAAAATACGAAAAAATCGGACGAGTGCAGTAGCAATTGTAGAGGTGCGGTCGCGCGCAGCAGTAGCAGCAGTGCACGCGAAGTTAGCGCGTCTCCGGCGTAATGGATGCGAAGAAATGCGATATAGCGAGTACATATCGAGAGGAAAGGGAAAGAACTTAGCGAGTATACGCCGAGGAGCTGGGGGGGAAAAAAGAGAAAGGCGCAGTCGAATAGGGAAAAAGAGTCTGCATAACCAGTCAGCCATTTCGCCGCTGAATCTTTTATGTAGGCAGGAAACGCGAGACGATCTGCCCCCTCCCCGGGTCCCATTCGTCTATCTGAAATTGAGTTCTGTTTAAAATTTATTGTGCCTTTTACGGAGATCAATCGTCTCGGGATTCGAAATTTCGCGGCGACTCGGCTGCTTTTTGCGGCTCGCTGCATTCTAAAGCCCCCGCCGTCTTACTTATTTCCCCCAAGAGTAAGACTAATAGTCCGTTGTCAGTCGGTTTTTGCCGTTAAACAATCAGTCCGATTAAACTATCCGATTATCTCGCGACGAGTTCGAGCAAAGCCGAGCGTTTTGATTCTAAGCGCACTCTTATGTTCGAACGGCACTTTGTCGTTGTTGCGGAAGTATGGCGTACAGGTAGCATAATTCAAAGCGCCTCGTCGCCGTAGCCGGCGTTTAATTTTGTTTGCTCGGCTTATCTTATATTCGTCGGGCATTATCTGGCCGCGCGAGCAAATGCACGAAATTATGGGGGTCGTCGCCGTCGTGGCGTGGGCGGTTGGCTGGCGCTGCGGGCCCGCTGATAGGGAGGCTCGGGGCCGCTAAACAATTTATGCTGGATCTGCGAGTTTGCGGGGGCCGTGAGAGAAGGCTCGCCGGCCAGGCACTTGCAGCCCAAGCGTTTTATCCGCCAGCTTTTCGCGCACCAACGGCTTGGGCTAACATTGACGCCTCGGCGGCACTCGGTGCTGCTGTCGTTGCGGCAGGCCTGCTACTGCTTTGCCGAACATCTTGGCCCCGTATAAGCACACTGGCCGTAACGGGGCCAGAGCTCCGGCGCAGCTGCCGTTTCGAGCTGGACCGTATCGTTTGGAAATAATTGACGCACCGCTCAGCACGGGCGATTGAATCGACCAGCCTCCTATACTGCTCGCTCCTTCCAGCCTCCCCCACCCCCCTTTCCCGCCTCTTCGCCTACATTCGAGAGCTCAACTACTTCCTCCAAGTGCTTCATAACAATTTTAGCGCGCATAATTTTTACTCGCCATTTCCAAAGTAGTTTTGCTCTTCATTAAAAAGGAAAGGAACAAAAAACAGAGAGAGGGTCAGGTGAGCAGGTGGGAGGAGGAGGTAGAATAAAAATAAGAGGGCGAAAATGCGCTTTTGTAGTTTGAGCGGTGCTCGCGAGTCAAGGATTCGGAAAAAAGCTAGGGGCCACTCGGGCAAATTGCATAATGGCCAGAGTATTCTCTCCCGCGAATTTCTCGCAAATAATGCTCCGAGATTAGAAGAGAGAAGCCGGGCTATGCGCGCTGCCGGGAAAAACGGAATTTCAAGAATGGCGAGTCGAAATAGGCGGGGGTTTGCGCGTAGAAGCGTAGAGCCAGCAGCTCTGGGCTATGGCAAGCGTATAGCCCCGGCAAAGAGAACCGGCAAAGCGAGCTGGTAACAAGGCAACCGAGGCTACGCCCGAGAGCCAGACTGACGGCCTGAAAAAAGCTTGCTGCTCGATGCTGCGGTAAACGAAGAGTCGAAAGAGCGAGAGAGCGAAGCAAGGACACAGCGGCGGCGAGCGGGGCTGCTCTCCTTCATTCTCCCTCCCCCTCCTCCTCGGCCGCTCTTTCGGCCTCTTATTTATGAGACGCGGATTTATCGCGGCTCGTGGCCGAATCGAAAGAACGTGGAAATTTATGCCGGAACGATCTTTCCTTTCCAGCGTCGTGACTGCCCCCCCCCCCCCAGACACCACACTCCCGGGAGCTGCTCCCGGGCTCTTTTTCTTTTTGGCGCGTGCTCGCTCGGCTGGAGCGGCGGGCTTTCGCGGTGCGCGCCGAAAAATTTACCGTGTGCTTAGCCGAAATCGAGGATATCAAGGATAGCAGCCATGAAGCGACTTGAGCCTTGCTCCCTACCGCTCCAGAAAATCCTCTCCTCTTCCTCCTATGGCTCCTTCTCTCCTCCTTATTCCTTTCCCCTTCGTCTTCTGCCACTTTATTTCCCTTTCCTCTTCCTCTTTCATGTTTGCCGAGCCAAGACTTTTGTCTTTCCTGCTTCTCCCTCGCTCTCTCTCTCTCTCTCTCTCTCTCTCTCTCTCTCTCTCTCTCTCTCTCTCTCTCTCTCTCCACCTTCGCTCGTTTTGTCTTTCGCCATTACTAACCGCGCAAAACTTGACTTTTCGTTCTCTTTTAAAAAAACTTTTTCCATTAGATCTGCTGTGTTTTCTTCTATATCGAGCCGGCTAAACCTTGAATATAGCTTGTATAGGTGCAGTGCTTGCTTCTAATCTGCAGCCTGGATTTTTTCAATTTTTTTCTTTCCCTTTTCAAGCAACCGAAAGAATAGGGACTCGACGTTATCTTTAAAAATATTAATCGATCGGGAATGGAAAAAAAAAGAAAGAGCACGCAGGAGTTCCAAGGCTGCTCGGGATGTCAAGTAAGAAATTTATTATTCTCTTGGGTCGGATAAGAAAAACGATTCACAACTTGTTGAAATTCAACTACCCGAGCGGCGTGTAATTCAAAAGTTGTTTTCGCTCTCTCGGAGAAATTATTATTGGAAGAAAACTAATGTCGAACGAGCGCGCGTATAACATTAATGTTAACAAAACTAACGTCAAAGCAAGATTACAAAGTTAGCCCCCAACTCAATAAATATAAGCATTGAAATTTGTTTCGCGCAGTATCGCAAGCCCCGAAGATTCCGAAATTTTAGCGCGGCCGAGTAGAAAGTTTGCCTTTCTAGCTAGCTATATAGAGAGAGACGTAAACAGGTAATTGGGGCAATCGTTGACGTTTCGACTGGTTGCATGTGCAGCACATCGGTGAGCACTAACGTCCGGGGCCAAGCGTCAGGGAAAAGGTCCTGAGTTGGGGATTAGAACCCGGGGAGGGGGGACAGGAACGCGACGCCGGCGGGAAGGGATTTGAAAACGCGGAGAAAGCCTGCCTCCTCCCAAGACGCTCAATTAAACGTTCGCGTTAATTGCAACGACTTTGCGTGAACCCCTTGAGCAGCGGTATTTCGAGGCGTCTCGAAGAAGAGCGTCTTCCGACTATCCCCCCCCCCCCTAAAGCCGGCATCTAGTCCTCCGGCGTCGCTTGGCAGTTGCTGCCTAGTAATCACTCGGCAAACGCGCGAAATGTACTCGACGACGCGCTTCACTATACACGGCCTTTCCTCACTTCTGCAAGACCAGCAAATAAAGACCGACTCATCCGAAAGAGACACAGTTTGCTCTTTTTGCAAACTTTTTTGTTTACCCCCAAAAACTTTTCCAGAATCGCACATAATGAGTTTGTTTACCAACGAGCTTGCATTTTTCCGCTGTAAAAGTAGAGGGCATTGCGGGGAAACAATGATTTAGCTCGTTACTCGACCGAACGCATAATGCCCGGGCCCGATATACTCAAAACGGCTTCAAAACGAGCGTAACGGCGCGTAATTAGTCAGGCGAAACGTAAAAAAAATGTCGATTTAATTGCTTTAAAAATGCCCTACCGAACGCGAATTTTGATTTGTCTTTTTGATTGTAAATTCAATTACGGAAAGCGTCAACGCTGCCCGCTCCGGCGCTGGCTGCCGGCGGCGATACAAATGTTTCACCGGCTTTATATATACACCAATTCCATTTTCGCCGATGTTCAATGTATAAAAGTAGGTTGAATAAATATAATTATTTTTCAGAGCAGCGCGGCCAACGCCATACGGTAGAAATTTCAGCTGCGAGTAAATTCCAAATAAAAAGGCTCGCGAAGCCGAGCGCGCGCGCCAATTGTCCTCGATGCTTTATCGAGCCCCAATGGAAACGCCTGACTGCCGAGGGACAGAGTGAGAGAGAAAAGAGGAGAGAGAGAGAGAGCGGAAGGGACAATTATTTTCTCAGTCGATTATCTTAAATCTTAAAGCTTTGGAGCTTTGTAGGAGCAGGCGCGGTGAGAAAAGCAAGAAAAATTGCCTTTTAACGTAACACATATATTTGAATAAGTTTGGCGGCTTGGCCGCCAGAGCAGAGCCCCATTGGCCGCTATAGGGTTGCTGCTGGGGGAGTAAGGTAAGGAAAGAGAGGGCCTTTGAAACTTGGGCCGCGCATAACAATTGAAAATGTTTCGAAATTCCATTAAGTCGCTGGGCGAGAGAGAGAGAGAGAGAGAGAGGTGGTCGGGGGGGTAGAAAAAGTTGTCGGAATGGCGTGGCGGGAGGGAAAATTTATTCGGGCCAGCGCTCGCGCACTCGGCAACTCTGTCTCTTTCTCTCTCGCTCGGTGGCGAGCGCTTGGGAGGAGGCGTCGGCGGCAGCAGCGCGTAATCATGCACGCGCACAGAGATACAGAGTGCAGCAGAGGGAGAGACAGAGAGCTGCTGCTGCTGCTGCTGGGCGAGAGAGCCGAGGGGTTGGGGGGGCTGTTGCAGTCCGTAAGCTCCGGATCGATAAGCCCCGAACTAGCGGCGGTCAGCCCTCGAGCGTAACATAGTCGAAAATCGACTGGCCTGCTTTACGATAAGTGCTGTGTATACTGCATTAGCATCGAGTTATGCCTCATTCGTCGTTGCTTATCGGGCCGCTCCGCAGATCGAATATTTAATGGGGGCCGGCGAGTTGAAGCAGGCCTCTGCTCCTGCTGCCGCTGCTCTACGAGTCCGCCTATACCCCTGTATATCTATGTGGCCGGCGAGTAGGAGGAGCAGAGCCGCGAGTAGAAGGCCAGAGGCGCCCCCGGGATCCTCTAACGGCCGCAACAATCGGCTCTCTCGCATGCAAAATTCGCCAGTGGCCTATAGGCCCTCTCTCTCTCTCTCTCCTTTGCCGACTGCTAACGCTGCGTCGCCTAGCGAGGCGCGCACTCCTCTACTGCCGGGCGATGAATTGCAAGGCCGAATCAGTAGCCGCGGAAATGCGGGGCCCCCGTCAAACGGTCTAATCCACGCGGATGGTCCGTGCCAGCGCGAGGGAATATGCATCCGCGCCGGCAGATGCCATCAGCCAGCAGCTCCCCCCGTAGCTCTTCTCCGCGGATTATCATAATGAGCGCATCGAGCAATCGGCCTTTGCCGATCGTCGCCGCGCCCCTCCCTGCCATTTCCCGCGCGTCAATCAACCTCCCTCCTCCCGTTACTTACTCTCTCCCTCTCGACTTTATGGCTTTTGACCGGCCGGCTGATTAATCTGCACCATCCCATGCCCAAATAGAGCCGCGATAATTGTCGATGCTCTTTTCTCCTTGCCAGCAATGTTAAGGCTGCTTCAGGCACACCGAGAGAGAGAGGGGACGGGGGATTTTTTAAACCTACCGCACGCGTCATTTTCAATTTTCCCCGTGAGCTCTGTCACTCCATTTTTCACCCCTGCCGTTTATGCGTTTACGTACACATCTATAAAGTGAGCTTAGCTTGTGTGTCTGCGTACATGCATTGGACGTATACGACAAACGCGTTTTGTTGTTCGGGCCACGAGGCAAAAAATGAATCGGGTCGCGCAATTAAAATTGCTTGGGCTAACGTACATAACACGCGCCGCGCTGAAAAGTTGGAAAAATCATTCAGCCAGCAGCGGCCCGGTCAAACTCCAAAATTTAATCGGGCTAAAAGCTCGCCGATGATTGGGCTTTGTGTTACGGACGGGAGCAGTCCGATGCCCCCTTCCCCCGACCGCTCTTACGCCGTGAACCGGCCACGCAGCCGCGGGGCTCTCTCTCTCTCTCTTTTGCATTCGAGACACGCTCGATGTCAAAGGAATTTGAATTTATTTGGGGTTATTTGTCAGTTGCTCGGCGGCCCGCTGTAGCTGTGGAATTTGGAAAAAGGCCCGGCCTGCAGCAGCCGCTCTACTGCATAAGCTCGGCCTCCTGGAAATATGAGACTCGCTCGCTGACACCTGCACGCCGCGGCCGGCAATATAAAGTGCGCGCCGGGCTGCTCCACCACCCCACCGCCGCTTTATCGAACTTCACCGCGGCCCTAGGTCGTGTGTGGGTAGCAGGAACCTCTGGCCCCGGCTCCATCCCAACGGCGCCGGCTTGAGGGGCGTCTTTGCGCGGACATCGATCACCGGCCGCGTATGAACAATAAATAAGCCGAGCTTTCACCTGGCGCACATCCGCAATTTTACCGCGATTCCATATGTATCGGAATTACCGGGCTATATAGCCGGCGCGGCGGCAGCAACAGCCCCGCCAGAGCTCGCCCGACCGAGGAGCAGCCCCCACCCGACCAAAAAAACAACTCCCCCATAAATCCGAGGCTCGCGCTATTCGGCCGCTTAATTCCTTGATAAATGAATTCGCGCTGCATCACCTATCCTCCCCTCCCGCCCCGAGTGCGGAGTTTTACGCGATTCGTGGACGTCACCTTTTTTTTCGTGACGCGCATAGCATAGCCGACGAGGCCGGCGGCGGAGGAAGAAGTCGGGGAGGCAAGAGGGACCGAGGCGGCGGGTAATCGATCTGCCGATAATTTCATTATCATACTCGATTTCTCGCAAATTAAATGACGGAGATCGGCAAAGTGTCCCCTTTGTCACGGGCTGGAAGCAGCGGTCGGATAGGTGGAAGAGGAGGAGGAGGAGTAGAGGAGGAGCCGAGCAGCGGCAGGCAGCGTTAGTCTCTCTCTCTCTCTCTGCTCATACTTATAATCAAAGTTTAATTACGGACGCGTCACACACGTTGCCGAGCTGCCGCTGCCGCTGCTGGTGATGGTGGTAATGGTGGCGGCGACAGGAGGGAAGCAGTGCGCGTTTTAACAGGCGGTTGCACCTCGAGACTATCTTTCGCTACAAATACCAACGGCGGCAGGCCCGATGCGCGTTTATGAGCTCAACTTGCAATCGAGGCTGCTCCCGCTGCAGGCGTGTGTGCGCGCCAATACGCTACTGCTGCGGCTCCATTCCCGTCCGCGCCCGGCACTCCTCCCCGAGAGTTGGATTCATATTTAATACTCGCCAAGGCTCACCTAAGCTCTCGAGCTGGCGCTGCTTTCTACCTTGTTTAGCAGACTACCAACATCACGGCTCCTCGGCCTATCTCGCTGCTGTGCGTCGGGCCAAAGGACCTCCCCTATATGCCGCCGCTTTTAATACCGACGCGCCGGGGGCTTGTTCGCTCTGAGCTCTACTTCACCTCCAGACCTCCCCCCGATTCTTCCCTCGTCCCTTTTCCTTCCCAGGACGTATCTGTTACGCCCCAGTAAGTTCCATTCGAAAGCTCGGCCCTTTGTACGCCTCGCTGCGTTTAAGAATGTCTCCTTCGCTCTCCTCGACTCTTCAGCGCCTTACGTCTTTGCACATACATCGCCGAGACCTCGAGACATGAAATTCGGTTAGTCTCTCACCAGTACGATAAAAGTCTCTCGTCTCCGTCTTGAAAAATCCCCAAGATTTTCTCGAGATAAAACCGGGCGCGGATTTGTCAAAGCGTTTTTAATTGATAAATGTTAATTCGTCGGTAGAGGGGAGGAGCCGCGGCTTGGCGGAAGTGCGAGGAAAAAATAAAGGTTAAATTGATTGCGCTGAATTTTCATGAATTTTTCAAAGTTTACCTTATCCGGACTGTTTTTCTTCGAACTCCCACTCCCCCCCCCACACCGCGTCTTCGCCTTCTAAGTTTGTTGAATTCGCCCCGGAGTTCCAAGTAAATGCGGAATCTCTTCTCTACCGTATTTATGAAATATATGGCTACGCGGAGGGAAAAAGTTTTGACATTCGTAAATTTAATGAGCGCGCGCGGGGAAGAAGTCTCCATTGTGTACGTGTTCAACTGAGAATGAAGCAAACTCTATCTTGGCTTTGTTGGTAATTCTTGGCAAAAAGTGAAGATGCAATTAAGAACTGTATAATTATAAAGGGGAAAAAACATAAATAAATAAAGAAACCACCACAATTTCATTATTTATATTTTTCTTTTCACAAAAGTATTATACTCATTTAATTTAATAAAACGTGAATAATAATAACGGATTCGCAAAAATTACAGATTAATGAAAATTTGAAATGTAATCGAGTGCGTACGGGGTGTATAATATTGATCCGCGGGATTCCGGCTGGTATTCAAATTTCCCGTTACTATAATAATAACCTAAGCCCTGTGATTATGCGCAATGAAACTAATATTAGTACGAATCAGGTTAGTTCAACAGAAGCAGCAGTTTTGAAGGGTCCGCCTCGTAGCGAGCAAATACTCTCTCGGGCTTTCTCTTCGTCGAAGATTGAAGACATCTCGCGCGTAATCGAAATGAAGTGTAAGTTTAATGGAAGCCTCGAGGAGCTCGGCGGGAGAAAAGAGGGCCATCAAGAGTTTCTGTATTTAAAAGGGTGTCGAGCGTGAGTGTGTCTGAACCTTCTTTTCGCTAGTGTGTACGCCTGAGAGAGGGGGAGATATATCCTTGTGTTTTGTCAGGCGCGGAAGATTGGGATCGAGCAAGAAATTCAGCTCCGAGACCTTATCGCGGCGTATTTTCGCTGCTGTGCGCGCGCGCGCGCCGCGGTGCCGCTGTTTGTTCTTAAGTCGCGGCTGCACTCGAGCGCGAAAGCTATGGCAACGCCTGTTGAAGCAGTCGCCCCGGCTGGAGCTCTCTGCGGAAGCACACTCGCTCTCACTATACTGGGCTTGGAGGAGCTCTGGTGCTGGGGGTGGGGGGGGGGCGAAGAGCCGAGATCCGGAGGAAGTGTATTTGTGCGGAAATTGGGGCGCGAGGAGCGATGTAAATCAGGCCGGCAGACACGCGAAAAGAAGCGCCGCTCGAGGACTGTGGGGAACGGGGGACGCGATCGCGTGACCGACTAGCGGGATAGCAGGGCGCGTAATCTTTTGGCCGGCTAAAAAGCCAGCGCACCCCTTCGGCCCTCCTCCATCCCGCCCGCGGAACTTTGTTTGCCCGCGAATAATTAAAATCATTATTCCGACGATTTAAGCCGAGTCGGCCGGGAGTCGAGCGCGTTGATCATTATGTTAATGAAGAAAGAATGCCGGCGAGCACTGGAATTTACGACGTTCCTGCCGCTGCTGCTGTACGCCGGCTTCACTGTTGAACTTGTTAATCGCGACGAAGTTTTAGTGTCAACTTCCGCGGTCCATTCGCCCTATCCCTTCCCTCACCCCGTCTCTCTTCGCTTTTCATCCGGCTCTGCTTTCGGAATCGGCGCTTGATACGTTTACGGGGAAAACTGGGCGTGAATTCGGCTTGAATTACTATTATAATAAATTAACGGCAAAGCAAAAGCAAGGGAGATCACGAGCCGGGCATATCGGATTGTTTTGCACTCCCTCTCTTCCATCCTCCCTACCAGAGCAGTACCATCAACAGCCAGACCGCTCCTCTTCAGGAGGGGGGGGGCGTTTGACTTTTGCCTCGCGTTTCAATTCCATTTCTGCGGGCTAATTTATTTTGCCCGCCCTGTCACTTGTCAGCCGCCCCCCCCCCTCCGGCCCGCGGGGGGCTTAAGCGCAGTTGAATTTGTCAAATTGCGACGGGAGCCGCGGCTGTAACTTTGCCCGGAACGTCCGAGCGCGCTTGGTAAAATGCGATTTTCAATTTGCAAAGTTGTATAGCGTTGGCTGTGCAGTGCGCCAGGGGTGGGGGACACGCTCTCGGATTTTTGCAACGATTTGATTAACAATCGCCGTTGAGCTCGATTTGTTTGCCAGGGCTTTAACTTGTTGCCGTTGCTAAACGCCCGCGGGCCTGGTTTATGCCCACCCTCGGGCCTCTGGCACGCGTCATTACCGCCGCTCGCGCGCGCCATTTAAAGCCGAATAGCCGGGGCTGGTTTAAAACTCTTCTTTTCGAAGCTTCGAGGACCGTAAAGCGCCGTTCCAGCACGCACAACTGCCTGAAGTGGCTGCGGCGGGAGGAGCGGTCCGTCGCGCGGCGGCCAAGTTCATCAATGAATTTGCACTGTAATTAATTGGGACGAACGGCTCTCGCGCCTGCGAGCTTGTTAAACTAATCCCAGTCATCTTTCACTAGTTTAATGAATCGATATTAATATTGTCGCTCGAAACGCCCCTGGCCCCTCCTCCTCCGGCTGCTGCGCGAGATTTCGCTTAAAAGCGTCGTCCGAAGCTCACTCTCTCTAGCGCGCCAGCCCATCGCTATATACCAGCCTGAAACGTCCCTCCCCCGTGAAATGTTGGAGATTTTTGCCGCTGCATTTGCGCTCGATTCGTTTTCTGCTCGATTATTGTCCAACCGCTGGAAAATGAAATCTGTTTTAGTGAACAGTTTAAAAATCGTCACGTCAGAGCTCGGGTTTATCTAGCCTCCCGGCGACTGCTAGCCTTTTTTATTTTCATCCTTTTACGCACCGACCTACTTTATTTATTAGACTTCGTTTGCCGTGATTCATTTCCCCGTTCTTTTTTTTTTTACACACCGCGTTATAATGTGCGTCTTCATTACTGTTTCCTCGGTTGCAAAAACATCTGATTTATGAATTAATGGGAGTACACATTTAGCTAGGGGGAAAAGACGAGAAAACCGTTCCTCTACGTTTAACAATAAAATTACAGCAGAGTTACACGTGCATTAGCTTAGATTAATAATGCAACGAGCAATATTTTGATTCATGTAAATAAGTTCGGAACTTAACTTATTATTACCGAAATTTACAATGTGGAATAACGAACAAGGTAATGCCGTATAATTAAAAATTAATATTTGCAATAATCTAAAATTCATTTACAATCTGCGTACCTCGCGCGCGCGAT
Source organism: Anagyrus pseudococci (assembly GCA_030522585.1). Taxonomy (NCBI): domain Eukaryota; kingdom Metazoa; phylum Arthropoda; class Insecta; order Hymenoptera; family Encyrtidae; genus Anagyrus; species Anagyrus pseudococci. Next base: position 2,894 of record JAPYYQ010000680.1, on the reverse strand, counting down.
ATCAACATTCTGAATAATGCATTGCAATTTCAAAAATTACTAGAAAAATATTTACTGCATTTCGTCTTAAAAATGTAGTTACAGTTAGTCGTGCACGTAAATTATTTAATTTAGTTAATTAAAAATAATGGTACGTGATTCTGTGCTGAAGCATTAAAATAGAGTAATGTTTGCACATTTTTGAAACGATAGAAAAGCAAGATTATAAAGTGCTTCAGATTCCGTGCAAAATTGAAATAAAAACGTGTTTTCCATTTAGCAAATGGCAACTCCAACTTTGATAAATATTTCGTTGTGACGTCAAAGAGCTCGTTAAAGATTCAGAAGCTGTTATCCCTGGGCGCTTAGGAATTTCCTATGTATATTGATAATAATGGCGATAGCGTGCTGATCCAAAGCTGATATTAACTTTTCATGATTTTGCAAGTGTGAAAGTATGCGGCCATATAGCTCCTTTGACGGTCTAATTAAATTCAAAGTAACGGGCTCGGTACGACTAGTAGGGTTAAAAATCAGCTTTGACAAAATAGTTAGTCATTATCAGATTTCTTTACTTTTTGAAAATGATAATTACTCGTTGGCACGAGTTAGGTGGCTAAACTAACTTTGGAGCTGTTCTCTGATTATTATAGCTTTACAAAGCCATAAATATATGGTATTTGTCTGTAGGCGTCGATATAAATCGATGTATTATTTTTATGATTATCATCAGAAACATGTGTTTTTGGTGCAATGAATCTACAAGCAATTCTTCGTAGGGCGAGGTATGATATAATTTATCGCTGCAATAAAAATTGTAATTAACTCTCTGTTCTCAGGGAAGCAATGAAAGTATCTATATATGTATAACGAACATTTACTTTTTTAAAAGTTTCCCCGGCAACAATAATTTTCGCGCGTATTCCCAATAGAGCTTGCTTGGGAAACTTTTGAAATAGGAAATGAAAAATATACAAATTGTAGTTGAATCGTCCACGGGAAAAAATAGTTCGTAACCACCAACGAATGGAATTAAATAAATGTGTAAACGACGTTAAGCATAGAAATATCGCTAGTGTATGCGGGGTACGGCATCGGAGAGATTTAAAAAAAAGACATAAGATTTGCAAAGCAGGGCGAGTAGGGTAGGGGATGATTTTTGAAAATTGGAAGAGGTCGGTACGGGTAAAAATGGCATCGCAAGCAAATCTAGCCGGGGCAAAAAAAGGCTGAGATACGTAAAGCTGAACAAGAATTCGATTAAGATGCAAAGGCCCGATAAGCAAGAGCCCGGCTAGACTGGGCGAACGGCGGACCGCGAGATGCGCATGTTAAATCGAGCAAGCAGCTTATGCGCCCGAGATAAAGTCCACCGGTCCCCTTCCCCCGCCTCCGCCGCTTGCCTTAACCGCCAGCTCTCCTGCTGCTCATCTTCCGGCTTGTGTCCTGGCTCTCCCCCCTCGCTCTTTCTCCTTCTCGATGCGGGATTAATGAAAGTCCCTGCCGAGCGGCCGCCGCGCGGCGGCCAGCCTGGCGTATAGCCGTTTTATAAGGGAAGCCGAGACTGCGAGAATTGGCGAGAGCCGGCCGGGAAAGTACCGGGGAAAACCTTAGCAGATACCGCCCGAGCCCCCCTCCCGGTCTTACCGCCCTCCTGCCCCTCTTCTCTTTCTGCAACGGCAGTAGCAGAGCAGCAGTCGAGCATAGCGTTTTTCCGCTCGACCGGCGTCTTTGCTCTTCCCCCCCCCCCTTCAGCCCAGCTCCTCCTTCCGTCCGCAGGCCGCGAACTTCTCTCGCGAAATCTTATGACATCGAGGTCGCGAGGGGGGCGCCGGCTCTCGGCTCGTTCGCTATTCCGAATATTTGAATTCCAATTTGAAAGACGTGCGCTTTTTCCAGCCGCCTTACCCCCTCGTTTTTCCTTTTGCTTTCCTTTTTTCCCCCCGGAGCTTCTCTATATCCCTAGCGCGGTATTATTCTTCAATTAAGATTATACCGACTCGCGGGAATTCGGAGAAAATCCCGGGAAATTCGCTGCGATTAAGAAAGCGCCCGCACCTGCCGGCGACTGTATGGCTGACCGAGTAGGTGAACAGTTCCCCCGCACACCACCTCCTGATTCCGAAGCTTACTTCGGCTGCTGCTCCGCCCGCTTTTTGGTCGGGCTCATAACGAACTCTCCCTTGCGCGCCTGCAAAAAGCTCTTAGTTTCTCGTTGCCACGAAGCAAACCCGACCAACTTCGATTGAAATCTTAATCAAACAGCTACGCGAGAGTACTACCTCTACGAGAGCGTCCACAGCACGACACTGGTTTTTCCTTCGCGTTTTCCTGCTCTACGCTGACTTTCCGCTTCGCTTCCGCGAATATTGTTTACGCGTTTCATTTACGTGTAAATTAGTAGATTCCATTGGTATTGCAATGAATAGGCTTCAATGAATGATAATTTGATGCATTTCGGGTAGTAAAAGCCTGGGCAAAACGGATATACCGGGCAAAACGGAACCTCCCCCCCCCCCTATTATTTTTAATATAACTGTACGGAAAATACCCAGAAAATTCATGCATATTGTGTGTCCAAGTAGCATCTAAATTTCAGTATATGTCTGCTACTCAAAGCAATAACATCATTTAGAAATATAAATATAAATTTTTGTTCGAAAAGTTACGATTTTATGAAGGTAAGAATGTATATATAATTATAATACGGGTTATTATATTGATTAAAAAATAGTATCAGGCCATTGTATTTATAGATATGTTAATTTAAAAAAAACAGATTTTGAGTTGATATAATATATTTTTTTATTAGTTTTATTAACCCTGTAGGAAATTTGATGGTGAAAAATGGTCAGGCGAATAGGAATGGCCAGAATCCCACCATATCGTTATAGTCAGTGCTCTATTAAATAAGT